>NDXB01012198.1:276073-296285 GCA_002631895.1 Agapornis roseicollis | reverse complement strand
AAAAAGAAAGGGAATTTTTTGGAAAAAAAAAAAAAAAAAGGTAAATACAACCACTAATTACACTAGCAAAAATCCCATCCAAAACCCGAAGTTCTGAATCATTCCTCAATAAAAAGTTATCTATCTTATTTTCAAAGAACATTGGAGGATTAAGCCTGATGTGAGCAGGAGGAATTACAGACTTTTTGGTTAGACTCCTAACATATTTTACCCATTGAATATGCAGTTGAAGAAAAAAAGAAAATGGATTAAAACTCATGTCTGTACTCCAGTAGTGTGAAAAATCAGGTTTCCAAGGTGCAGCATGTTGTTCCATTGCTAGTCACAATGCATATCTCACTGAAATATCAGGATGGTGTCTGGAATCAGAAGACTAATACAGACTTTATAACTTTCTTGAGATTTAACCAAAACAAGCTGCCTCCTTCAGGGTACACATGAACTAGCTAGGTAATTTCCTAACTGACCACTGAACTCCCATATGCTGGCAATACAGCAAGATGCCTAAGCACAATTGTGTATGTAAAGAGTAGTCTCAACCAAGTGCAAGAGAGATTAGAAAAATAGACACACAAGTTTGCTGCGGGGAGAGGAGGGAGGTATGCTCCAAAGATGTTTAATACATACTGACAAGCTCAAAAATGTAGAAAAATTAGTATGAAGTTATTCTCTGGATACAGAATGCAGGATGCCTCACTCCTTACTGAGAACATCCACCTGGATGGATACAGACAATTGGTTGTTCAATAAATGGACATTAGTGAAATTGCTCTGATTTTTTTAACCGCACTTGTGCAATACAGTTTACACACTAGTAAAATGAGAAGGACCTTCTCCCTTTCTCTGTAGTAGCTTAGTAGTCAAAACAGTCATTCTCAGGTTTGGTAACTGATAGTTAGGGATGGGGTTTGCATTTATATTTCTCTATTTCTCTTTTTAAGTATTTATTTATACTTTTATAGTGGTTTTGCATTCCAGCCTCTGATATGTATAGAACGTTAATTTTCTTTCTCCAGAAGTTACAAAAAAATATGGTCTAGAATACTTTGGAGTAAGTAATCTGCCTTCTTTATCTTCTTTTTGAACAGACTCAAGCTCATCTCTTGAAGAATGCAGTTAACAGCTCAGCATCATAGGGCTTAGACAACTTAAGTGATTGCTTACATATTTTACACTTAAGAAAAACTGCTCATTCCCTGCTAAACAGCTTAAGCCTATCTGTTCATAGAATCACAGAATAGTTAGGGTTGGAAAGGACCTTAAGATCATCTAGTTCCAACCCCCCCGCCATAAGCAGGAACACCTCACACTAAACCATGCCACCCAAGGCTTCGTCTAACCTGGCCTTGAATACTGACAGGGATGGAGCACTCACAACTTCTTTGGGCAACCCATTCCAGTGCCTCACCACCCTAACAGGAAAGAATTTCTTCCTTATATCCAATCTAAACCTCTTCTGTTTAAGTTCAATACAGTCTTGTAAGATGGTTGTAAACCTGGTCTTCTCTACATAGCATGCTGGCATAATTCTGATTTCAACCTAACAAGAAAAATGTTTTTCAAAGAATTAGTTTTTGCTTGGGTTTGTTTTTTTTTTTTCAGAGCATATTTCTAATCAGAGTCCTAAGATTCCATGCAGATGGACACACCTGTTTCCAATCCTGTGTCATGCTGACTAGGCTTTCAATGAAACATCAGCACTTGCAATGCCCTGCTACTTTCCCTGCACAGTTTTTTTCCCACATATTTTTCTTTTATTTATCTGTGTGGGATATTTTTCTCATAATATGCATCGATAGCATGGTATACAATCCCACATCTCATTTCCTACTTGAAGTTTCATGAAATTAACCTTCGTTTCTACAACTCTTTTCAGATTCAGCCCATGAACTAAAGAGCAAACAGCAGGATCACAGAAATCCATGGTGAAATAAAAGAAAAAAGTGGCAGGAAATGTGAAAGCTAATTTTAGAATTGCTGATGAAGTGATTATTGTTCTATTAGCAATAGGCTGACTACTAATATGAAGAAAGTGAGAAAATGAATTGATTAAGACTTCTCAACCACATGGTTGAATTGGTTGTAAAATGCCAAAGATTATACCTCAAATAACGCAACTGACATCAAACCACACACTTAGATGAGCTGTTAAATGAAATTATTAAGATTCTTTTGGAAAGAGTTCATCTTGTTCAAATGAATGTTTTCCATTTTGAAAGGAGATGGAAAATGAGGCTTGAACTACAACAAATTTATATAATTTTCAGCAGGATGAATCTTAAGGGAAAATGTCTGTGTAACATCATTGCTCCTCACTGTTTAAAATAACAGGTTATCATGGACTATCATCAGCAAGTAAATGAAATGTCAGAATAGACTAAAAAATAAATGTGTCATTCTTCAGTTCTTATCTGAGAAAGGTACCTATATCCTGGGGCACAAAGATGTCGGATAACTCTGCTTCCTGTAGCGTGCCAGTCTCTACAAAATCAGAACTTTGAGTCAGGCCCCCATATTTATTACCCTCCTAAAGACTCTCTAAGAATTTCTGAAATGCTGCAACAGTCATCAGTAAACATCAGGGGATGTTAACACTGCCAGGACTATCACACAAAACCAGCCGCCCTGACTCTGATCTCAGTTTATTTGGAAGAAATCCAAATGGACAATGGAGTTATGTTGGATGTCTAGTTCTATAATTGAGATCTGAATCTCTCCTGCAGAATTTAAGGATATCTGTTTAAATAAAGTTCAGGACCATTCCATAGAACTAACTATACAGCTGCAAGCACAAAACCGTATTTATTACTCCAAGTGTTCATATTTATTTCAGAATCTGATAGACATATGAAATTTTGACACACAGCAGCCTATATTTTCCAGGATACTTTAAGCTATGGACACCTATGATCGTACTTGACCATCTGATGTCATGAAAAAAAACCATTGTTGGAACATTTTTTAATGTTAGCCTGCCAGCATAAATTTCTGTCAAAGAAATTTTTCTATAAATAAATTAAAGGGTAGAATGAACAAAAAGCCATATTTTGAAAAATAGAATAATTAAACATGCACAGAAAAGTTGATAAATTGGAAGCTGATATTCAAATTCATTTTTCAGCCATGCTTATTTTATTTTTTATAATATCTATTAGAATTAATTTCATTTATGTACTTTGTATTCTACAAAACCTCTACTCCTTTTAAATAAAGCCATACATGGGTTGGAAGCAGATCTATTTGTCATGCGTATAAAATAGAAAATGTCTGTACTCTGCTGAAATCTATCATTACACAATGTTACTGAAACATAATAGTGAACAGCTTGAGATTCATGTACTCCTGTCTTTTAAAAGCAAGTTGAAAATTAAGTCAGCATGGTTTGACAACAATGTTATCTATGCTTTTGAAATTAATTAGATAACAGTGAATAAATTCTAGCAGTTTAAATCAGTGGAATATACAAATGGGTAAAATAAGCTTATTAATTCAATGCATTGTGGCAAACCTGTTGTTTTCATTCTTGCTCTAGATGAAATTGGAAGCTGCAATTAGCAGTCATCAGAGGATTTTTTGCACTTCAGGACCACAAAATCCTCAGCAATTTGAGATCAAAATAACACTTGGGCACTGCGATACTTACAATTAGGGTCATGTAGTTCATCATACAAGAAGGGAGTAAAATTATCGTTTGAAAACATTTGACATAATTTGGCTAGTACTTCTAAGCACTAACAAAAGCTACAATAAAACTTAATTTGGACTGAATTGAGAGACAAAACATGAAAAGATATTAATAGAGAATGTACTTGGTTATATGCTTGTGGGTTCTTTCAGAATTATGCCAGCTTTCATTGATACCCAAGTTTAAGAAAAACACATTGCAAATGTGCTCTAAAAGCAAAGACTGCAGAGTCTCATCTCAATAATGTGGCCCATCCAGTCATGTGAATGTGAATGTTTCTGTTTCTAATTTGTTTGTATTTTTGTTCTCAGTAAAATTTCTTTGAAGCTCTTCTTGTATAAATGTTTGTATGGATTCCCCTTTCTGTGCAGTGGTTTTAGCATGTGACTATGAATTATATTTCTGAATTGCCTTCTCAGCTTTACGTACTCTTAGATACAAAGGTCCTTTTCTATGCCCATTGTTCTGTGAAATGGGAAGGAAAGCTTTAACTTATATTTTGGTGTCAGGATATAATAAAATAAATAATGTTTCTGATGTTGAAATAATAGAAATGTTTCCTTTCTTTCCCCCTCATTGGGTTAGTCAAGGTTTTAGCTTTAAAGTTTGGTGTGTGAAATAAATGCAAACCCAAAATTTTCAGTAAGCCCATTTTCAAAACTTGGCTATGGTTCTAAATACCATATTTTAAGATATAGCCAATACAGTTCCAGCAACTAGTAGCAGCACCATTCCCATTTTCACTCTCTACTTAAAGCACTGGAGTGAGTTAGAGAACTAAAGCATCTGCTTCTACAAGAGATGCTACTGGTTTTCTGCTGAATTATAACAAGGTAAAGTCTGGCCTGTCTATTATGGAAACTTTTTTCATCCTGTAAGAAACTGTCAGGCAGACCACAGGTCCTAATGAGGAGTAAGAAACTTGGGTAGCAAAACTTTAAAACAGAGGACTTCCATTTGTGACAGGAAAAGGTAGGGAAGACTATTTTCCTTCAAAATCCTAACAAGGCACCAAAGTTTATTCATTTTGCTTGCCTGGAGACCAGAATCACACATACACACACACACACACACAAAAAAAAAAAAAAAAAAAAAAAAAAAAAAAAAAAAAAAAAAAAAAAAAAAAAAAAAAAAAAAAAAAAAAAAAAAAAAAAAAAAAAAAAAAAAAAAAAAAAAAAAAAAAGAAAATCTTAACTATTAATGCCGTTAAAGCATCCTTCAGCTCTGCTGCGAACCATCTGCAAAATAAATCTCCGTCTCCATTACATATATAAGAAAAGTCTTAAAAGGTTCACTACCCAAGTGTATGTGCATTGAACAAACAGATGGAGAACACTGCTAGCCCACAAAATACATCACACACTGTAAAAAGATTATCCCCTGAGAACCTGTCAACCTAATTAACCTTTTATATACACTTCCCCGTCCCTTACTTCCCATCCAGTAACTCAGGGAAAATGCTAGACTTACCTCCATTTATACCCCTTAGGTTGATAAAGCTGTTAGAAATACTATTGCAACATTGGCCATGCTGAACACTAATGAAGCATCATATTAGCCTTATATTAACTTAGTTAGAAAGTGCAATAATCATGCCTTATTTTTATATCACTTTGTAAGTAATACTACTATGATTGTTCAGAATTAATAACTGGGGGGGGGCATATACTTTTTCTTCACCTGTCCATTCCCTTTTTTGCCCTTCACGTAACACTATTAGGAAATCTACACTAACAATGATTCAATCTGGAAAATCTACCTCATATCCCCAGTTTCTCCAATAATAAATTAAATTAATATATGTTTACACTGGCCTTCTTAGAGAGACATTTGTCTCTTTAGGTTTCACTTAGAACTTCCATTTCTCATATACTGCCCTCCTTGGTCCCAACCCTCCAGATTCTGCTGGTGTTAAATGCCTTTCAGTCAAAAGAAACAGCATTTCAACTTTGATCTGTATTTAATTTCTACTTAACTCAGAGTCATAATATTTCTATATTGGTCATGTAACTGAATTTTAAGTAAGGCAAAAATATTTTTCAAACAATTAAGAAACAATTAAGAAACAATTAGCATGTTTTTATTGTTGCTATGTTTATAAATTATTAGCTATTAAAATTCTGCCCAGAATATTCTATCTCAACCCCAATTTCCATTTCAGAAAGCTGTAATACTAATAACATAATATTGCTGCTGTGTATTGATCAGCGTTTGAGTACCGTTTTTTTCTGTTTGGTTTTAATTGATTAACTGATAAATGAGATTCTAGCTGAACAGTGGTCAACAAGATCCTACATTTTACTTTGTCAGTATTTGAACTGTCTGAAATATTAACTTTACATTCACCAAAGTCAGACAATAAGTCAGTTGTGGATCCTGAATTAAAACCAAGAATACTTCTGGAAACTAGCTACCTCTTAGGTTTCTATCACTTCCTGTATAATAAAAATATAAAGTAAAAATCTTGGAATGCATATGAAAAGAAGTGAACTATGAATTGCTTTTACTAGTCTGGGATTGCTGCAAAATAAATTCCAGTACCTTAAAGAAATAAAATATTTGCAGATACAAATGTGAAATTATCCAAACTTTTGTATTCAAGTACCTACTTTTCTGAGATTTAAAATGAGCAGTCTCTTAAAAGCTTTCATTATTATTATTTCATGCTCTGACCAGTAAAAGCTCAAAAGATAACTTAGTGTTTCCTAAAAAGACCAGTACTAATTTACTTCCTGCCCTGTTGATAGGTTACTACAATGTTGTGTACGTTGTCACACCAGGATCTAAATGAGTGATATGCCCTTGCTATTAGTTATTTAAGATTTTATTAAACTTCCTGTTGCTCTGTGACTTAGCTAAGTAAAACTTAAAGTAAAACTTAAGCTAAGTAAAACATAAAACTACACTGAAATAAACTAAAACTTGCCATCTGTTTGACTTTTTCACACTACTCCAGAGCTTCTTGGACAATTGTTATCCTGAATACTACCCAAGTCAGGCAGACATCTGATGAAGAATATGTTGTATTCTAATTACCACGGAAATACTTGCCATTTAAATATAAGAAATGGCTTACTATAGTGAGCATGTCAAATGTAGTGGTGTCCAAAATAAAATCCATATTCGGAGTCAGTTTGTCTGGTACAAATATGATTTTAACTTTCTAACAGTGATGGCTTCCATATGATGCTGGAGATGATCAAAATAAAAGAGATGGGGAAATAGCTGGCTGGCGCAGACCTTTTCCTTTCTTCTTGATAGAAAATGTTTTAACAGATGCCTCTTCAGAAGGAACTTTTCCAGCACTCTGGAAATGAAGCATTACTTTAGCTGCCAGTGATAAACATTGTAAGAGAAAAAGGTTTTATTCTGAGTAGTATTAAGGGACATATCTTTAAACCCTCACTTCAAGTTACTTGCCTCTAAAGTTAAAAGTGTATCTAGAGGAATAAGTCTTAATACTTTAGATATTATTTGACAGGCCTAACGTGAAATTCTCTAAACTGTAGAAATTCAGTTTCTTCACAGTTCTTGGGCTGAATCATTTCTAGAGGGGGGAAATCAAAACCCCTCCTTTGTGAAATGGAAAGCACAGTTCTTCAATGGAACATGGGAACCATATTGAACTTGACAGTTTCCTTGGCATGATGCCATAGCTATTACTTACTGTTGAGCCAGGAGAAGACTGTAGCCAGTGGAAAATGGAAAAGATTTTTTCTCATCAAGTTGTACAGGAGTCTTGACAATATAAAAGCAAAATAATAGTGAATTTGGCTTCTAGGTGTCTAGAAACTGGATGTGCTTCCACTTATTAAGTGTAGCTGTGTAAGACATAACGCACAGCTATAATTAAACAATAATTTGTAGGAAAGTTTATGGATTAGCATCACTAGAATGAGTAATTTAACTCACTCTTGTGTCAAAGCTGGAAAAGTGTTCTGGGGATGGTTCAAGATTACTGTTTTTCCGAACTTGCTACTTTCTGTCATATTATAGATGAAGTAAGTTTCATCATGCTGCCAGTTTTATCTTATAGTAGAACTGCAAGAAGAAAGAGTGGTCAGTATTTGAGCTAGAGATTGCTGTAGACTGAACTATTTTGATTAAAAATAAGACTTCATGAAAAGTTTGACAATATCTCATTGCTTAAATAGGTGCCTACAGATATTACTTGACAACATCTTATGTATTTTTACTTCAAAAAACAGTTAGGGAGGATAGAAAAAAGATGCTGAAATAATTTTTCTTGCATTTTCTGAAAAAAAAAACAAAACACAAAACCCAACAAAAACCAAACAGCAAAAAACAACAAAAAAATCCCACACCAACCCCAGAAAGTTTAACAATCCAAATATAAGCCAACATTTACATAAAGTAGAAGGAATTGGAGGATAGTGCCAGGACAAGGAATGCAATCTAAAGAAAAAGAAAGTAATTAAATGATCTGAAAATATAGTAAACATGTTTCTTTTAATTTCCCTAGAGAATTTAAGAAACTGGCCAAAGCAATTTCAAAAGCATTAATGATTATCTTTGAGAACTCAATGACAGGTGAAAAGGAGCAAATGGTCTGCATACTATTTTTTTAAAAAAAAAAAAGAAAGAAAGAAAAATCTGGGGAATTATAGACTAATCTGCATGACTTTGAAACTAAAATACTGTTTAAAAAGTAAAGGCGGATCTAATCATATAGGAGTGAGGTGATAAATAGGAATCCACCAAGAATCATGGAATCTATCTCATTTCCAAAACGAAACACAAAACCCCCATACCTCTGCAAATGAGGCCTGAACAAAATATTTTTCTATGAAAAAAATATATTCAAGGAAAAAATAGTGGTTTCTAATTGCAGCTAAATGCTTTCTTAGTAGTAGGACTGTATTTTATTTCTCAGTAATGACTTCAAAGATAAAGTGGTGAGCTTCCTTGATAAAATTTTTAGGTTTCAGCAAGTGAGAAGGGTGCAGTAATTCAAGAGAACAGGATCAAAATGCCAGATGTTCTCAATAAATCTGAGATTTGGTCTGGAATCAGCATGATAAATTTCAATACATGTAGGGGCAAAAGGTTACTGTTTGCAATTAAATTAAGAAAGCCTAATAATTGCTAGCCATTTAATGTGCAACAGATTACCATTGCTAGGAAATTACAGCATAGAAATTAAGAATTTCTATTATGTCTATTTCTATTACTAATAATTTCCTCTCACTTTCTCCCTATAGATTCTTCTGTTTACATTATGGAAACAAGCTTGCTGAGCAGGAGCATTAAGTCTGTGGGTTTAGCTTTGCATAACTGTGGTCTTATTCAGAGAAAATTCAGTAGTAATGATCACATTATTTAGTGGCAGCATGTAGGAGCTTGCTAAAACTGCAAGTGTACTGAAAGATCACAGAGTAATGCATGTTGCTAAGAAATTTCATCAACCTTTGGGAAATAGTTCAGCAACAAAGACCAGAAACTAGTTTAAGCATGAAAACATATAAATAATACTAAAATTATTTCCCTAACATTTTTGTATGCTTTGCTTACTATAGTTATTGCATCATCAAAATGGCTGTTAAATTTGCTTTAATTCAAAGAAGTGCTATTCGGTGTAAGTAGAATATCAAAACTAGTAAACACAGCAGATTTTAATTTTACTATAAATCTATCACACAGGTTTTCTTCTTCTTAGAAGAGACTATATTTCAGATGTTGCAGTGATCATAGCAAGCACTACGCATAAACACACTTTATTGTCATCGACATACAAATTATCATTACAGAGAAGGCACAAGGAAAACTGAAAGAAGGTCTTCATGTGTTTCATAAGAAAGGGAACAAAAATCTTGTGGAGAGCAAGATCTGAAAGTTGTGTTAGAAATCCCATGACAGTTAAAGGAAAACAGTCAATTTGAGTGTTGTTTTAGATACTGCAGGTATCTTGGCTGTAAACAGCACTTCAATTCTTCTGTCATGCCTCACCAGCTTTACAGGTAGAGGGGAAAGGAAAAAAGACTTTTTTTCCAACCTTCTACTTCTAAACTTAGTTGAAAATTCATATTTAAGACAACTTGGTTCAAAATATGGAAAAATTTGGAATTTTGCTAACAAATTCCTCATAGTTGAGGATGGTAGCAATATAATAGATGTGTTAAACTTTGTGGATGCACCACTGACTACAGGTCTATGTACATAACCCATACAAAGCAACTCACAGTGCTACTCTCATTAGTTATTCTGTTGTTGTTGTTGTTGTTACAGACTTTGAATGACAACTTGTACTCAAAAAAGCCTTCGTCTTCCTTTATGTTGATCCTTCAGAGAGACTTATTTGTGAATAAGACTTCAGGTAGAAATGACTAGCAAATTTTGCTGAGGCAAATAAACTACTTTGGCACATTTGAAGTGCAAATACATTAAAATATAACATTTTGGCAATCCATTTCCTTGTCTAGGGTTTGAGGTATCATATATCACCTTCTGATATTGTGAGAACTGCAGAATTATTAGGACTTTCTCATCTTGCCAAATAGTGAGCTGCAAGGTGGTAAAAGGAGTATGTATCAATCCATCTTGTTCTGTGAGTAATTAATCTGTGAGAAGTGACGCAGGAATGTAATTTTTCCCTTGAAAGAAATACGCTAAAATTTGCAAGTTTCTAAGTATTTTCAGTTTTTATAAATTAATAGTTATTGAGAAGTTGTTTATTTCTCACTTCAAAGTTTGCCTGAAAAGGAACTGATTTTTAAACACACAAACATATCTTGGATCTTCCTGTATTCTGCACAAACTACTAATTGCTCAGGTCTCCCATGTAAAAAATTATAAATTCATAAAAATTCAAATGTAATGTTCCTCAATGAACCTTCCCAAAAAACCCAACAATGTGATAAACTAATATCTTTTGGACAAGTGAACACAACTTAATTGAATTCAAATGCATTCAGCATCATTTCATAATAGAATATTTTTCCCCCAATGACTTTAATACTGCGATAATTGCACAGTCACAGGAGGATTGCACAAGGCAATTAGTCTCTTTTATTATTTCTTTTCTTTGGAACACATTTTCCATGACAAAGGTAGACATACTTCAAAGGTACATTTTTCATGATCTGAACAGGCCATTCAGTTCTTCTGTGACAGTATGTGATCATCAACTGACCATACTCTTAATCTTGAATGCTGATTATTAGAGTCCCAGAAAGCTTCTTGTTACAGTCTTAAGGAATTAGGACTGAAAAAACATCACTGTAAATCCCTGCAAGACTATTTTTACTATTCTTCTCAGTTTATAATCTCATTCTGAGCTACAGAAACTCATTATTGACAAGGTGAGAGACAATGTCATTAATGCAGCCCTGATGTAACTAATTATTCTGCTGTCTTCTCGTAGGATATTGACACAGAAACGCATCATGACTACTATTGTGTGCAGAATAATGTAAGACAAATAAAATCAGTGCTACCTAGCAAGCAAAGATAAGAAATGTCACAAACATAGCCTGTCACAAATGATTGTATATTGAGCTCAAAGGATTCACAGTAATCTGTAAAACCTGAAACAAATGCTATAATTTTGAAAAGATTAATACAGAGGCCATTACTGGAGCTGGGAAAAACAGCAGCTGCAAGGCAGTAGTGTAAAAGCCCATACTACTCTTTAAAGGTTGAATAGAAAAGTGTGCTTATCATTCAAGTTAATTAATAAACTATTTAACATTGCAAAGCAACAGTAGAATCTATGTGTAAACAACCAAAATAAACACAAAGTAGACAATTTACTCAGTATGTATGTATGTACTCAGTATGTATGTATGTATGTATGTATGTACTCAGTATGGTATGTAGTACAACCAACCATAGTAGGCAAATTTTAAATAGAAAATGAGCATTGAAAAGTTTAAATTCCAGGTTACCTGTCACATTAACAAGCCTGCATAACCTCCAAGTAAAATACATGGAGATCATTGCTGTCTGCCTAAGATGGAGAGTTTGAAATGCTAAAAAAGAAGCTTAGGATGGGCTGCTTAGAGTCAATCATCACCACCGGGAAAAATTACAAAACTTTCAATATATATAAAAATGTGCTTGACCCTGATTTCAAGGGGTTAAAACTGTAAGACACTGGTGCTGAATAGCTTGACTTGAAGTACATAAATATACTTCCAGAAAGGAATGAAACTTAGATGAGTTGTTCTAATTTACATCAGTTAACTAATTAATTATTGGGTCAGCAATTGTTATTTTACTTACAAGTGGTGTGGCACTGTCCTAGGAAGAGAGACCTTGAATGATTGCATTGCTACTCAAATTCTAGCTAAATTCTTAAATACCTGAGCAAATCTTGACTATAATGATAATTTAAGAGGATGTGCATTAGAGATGAAAGGTTCTGAAAAATGGCAGCAGCCTGTGAACTGCCAGGTCATTTTTCAAACATTTTGCTACAGAGGAGTTTTCACCCTCTTTCCCTCTCCCTGCTTTCTGTCAGGATCTGTAACAGAAGAAACTCAAACTTTAAATGAAGGGGTCTTGCTGACACAGGTCTGCTTGTTACTGAAGCGCCCATCTTTCTTGCAATAAAAGCAGTGACAAATAAGAGGACAAACTGCCATTTTTCTGACATTTGAAATGTAGTTGATTTTTATGCAAGTTTTATGCAGTCTGAGCCCCTAGCCCTGTATATTTTCATTGAAAAGACATAACACTGCAAATACCACAATTTTATATAACTCATAACTCTGTACTCACTATATATCTGTGAATCATATGAATGAGTGAAATGTCCAGGCAATGATGGAAGGGTGAACACCAGAGCCTCCAGATTGAACACATTTTAATAGCTATTTCCAGTTAGGTTTTATGCTTCCTATGACTCCATTAGAATTCATTTCTGAAATGGGTTCTTCTACAGGTTGGTGATCCAGTACCCCTCTTTTCTTAACAAATTTTGCATGGTCTGGCAGTGTTTGATAAGAAGAGTTAATGTCAATAAAAATAAAGATTAATTTGTATTTCAAACAACTGAAGATAATTTTGAGATTAATCTTGTAGGAAGATAGCCACATTCAGTAAAATGACAAATGGAAGTACTGTGGTGGTAAATACGCCTGCATCTTACCCATCGCTGCTGCCTCTGCTAGTGCTCAGAATGAGGTACTTTGGTCTTGTGGAGGGGCTGAAAGATGAGGAAAGAAGTCAGTACATGAGGAAAATGCACAGGGGAAAAAGATTCCTATGCAATCAATCACTTATATGATATTATGTATAGTTTTTCTCCAAAGGATTAAACTGAAGCTTTGTCAGACCTCAATGCCAAAAGCATCAGTCTTCAAAATGCAGTAAATTCATTTAGAAGTGTCATCGAGAAAGGTCAGAAACATGCTGATGTTGTAGGAAAGCCTGGATTATTTGCTTCTGTGCTTGAAGAGATGTAAATAGAAGCAGCTACAGCAAAGATATTCTATAATTAGATTTCATGCTGGTTTTGGAAGAGCTTGTTATAGCTCTTTTAATAGTAGGTAGCACCACAATTTGAAACTGTACATTTGGATTTTCTGCTGTTTTAATGAAAAAATTATTATTTTTCAAGTTCTGCGGGTTTCGCATGTCATCATTTTTGTGCCAGACAACTGGAATGTCTCTTTTGACTGAACTTTTAGAATGCTGAGACCATTCTTAAAGGTTTTACTAGCAACACAAATATTTTAATACTGTCTGACTTCAAAATTTCTATCCAAACTGTGAGGCAATTCTAATAGGTAGAAATCTGTCTCTATCACTTTTTTAACAGGTGGTAAGAGCTTCAGATTAACAAAGATAAGTGGAGTACTAAAAGTGCTGGATCTTTCCTTCAAAAGTAGCTTGGACTGGTAGTTTAGCAAACTGAACTACTAATTCAGCCAGCTACTAAAGCCAGGTATCAAAAAGGTTAACTAAAGGTTTCTGTTCACTAACATTGAGAAGGTGAAGTTAGTGCCTGAAATATAAAGCTGTATGTTTAAACCTATGTGAAGAGAACACATATAGTTTACTAGTTGTTCTCAAACTAGCTCTTGTTCCTCCTGCATTGCAGCCTTGCTTCCCTTCCTTCTCACAACATTTCCTTTCATTTCAGTAATTTCCTATAACATGCAAATTTACTTTGTAATTTAAACTATGGAAAATTATGTATGTTGATTACTATAAGTTATTTCAGTCCCTTATACAATTTTCTTTCTTACACTTAATTTGTCTCATATTTTATTTGAATTTAACTTGAGGTAGTCTTGACAATTCAGTGTCTACTGAGTGGTATTCACATACTGTTAAGGTAGCAGGCACCCAATTCCTTTCACAAGCAGGGGAAATTACTTGAGCATATAATTTCTTGGAGTGCAGAGGTGCTGAGAACAATGTTTTTCAGCTGAAAAACTTGCAAATAAAAGGACCTGTTTTTGGTTCTCTCTAGGACACAGATTCTTGATAGCTGTCAGAGTCAGGATAATATAGCTTGGAGATAAGGATTCTTACACCTCCGACCATTATGACAATAAGAAACATGTATCTTCTGCCTTACAAAGTGTCTGACATACATTGATGTTTCAAGCTTAATATCTTATGTTGGTCAAAGCCAAATCTCTACCAATACTCTGAGTGCACCACATCCATAGCTTGTAGTATGTAGGGAATGCTTAAAACTTTTTTGAAAGCCCTTTTGCTAACAAATATAAATTATTTTGTTACAGGCATAGATCTGTCTGACTCACAGACACCCTTCTAGCTGCATTACATATTTCTTATCCCTGTCATACTGAGATCCATTTTGAAGTTAAAGTTGTTTATTCATCTTAAATGATGTTGAGGCTGTCATAAGCATGGATAAGATGACAAGTGGTATATTTCAGCCTAAAGTCAGCAAAAGACCATGACTGAAAGGCAGCTCAGATTGCAGTTTTAATTCATCTGTCCCTTTTTTCAGGTTTGTTTGTTACTGCATTAGATGCACCAACACTAAAGTACGCAAATAAATCTCTGCACTGATACATTGCTAGCTCTCTATTTGACTACGTTAAGGATTCATTTAGAATGACATCCGAGGTTCTGATAAAACAAATTTTTTCACTCACCATGTGGTTCAGCTAGCTACCCTTTTGTTACCCTTGAAACTCTCAAAAAGCAATCTAACTTCAAAAAATTTAGTTCAACTTTTTACATACCTGGGAAACATCCTGGGTTACAGTCTGGGTCTCCATAGGCCACAAATCCTAATTTCAGAGAAGTTTACAGACTCTTTATTCACTGACAGAGCTTATGGAAGAATAACTGCTGAAGGACTGATGAGTCAGTTCCTGGACTCTGGCAGTTTATAACTCAATATTAAGGTAAAGAGGACATTGATTTTGTTTCATGCATATATACTGGATTATAGGCAGATGTTTAGTAATGATTGCATATAAAGTCAGTTATTCCTGTTAAGGGAGCAGCAAATTCCCGCACAGAAACAGAAACAGATAAAGAGAAACTTCTCCATAATGTGAGAAACATAATATATAAACCTTGCAAAATTATGTCATGGTAGGTATTTAATCTATTCTTTATATGTAATTGCAAATGTTTTTATTATTGAAGTGGACAGATGTCTCTAACTTCAGTATGGGCAATACTTTTGTTCCACCTAACTTGCTGAGCAGTGTTTAATTCTCTTCTAGCTGCTGTCTTAATGCAGATACACTTGAAGACTTTCAAGTGTAGAATTTCATAGACATATGGGAATATTCATAGGCATATGGGAAAAATGGAAAATCAAGAATACAAATAAAAAAAAGAAATATGTTTTGGAATCCATGGGAAATATTTTAAGCTAGGGATTGTAATACCTCTAATGGCTGTATCTCTTGTTGCAAAGTCAAAATACTGAAGCATATGATGTATTTGAACATACTTTAATGAGTTGTACATGAAAATCTTCTGTGAGACAAGAAGTGTACAGAAGATCTTCAAGTGAAGGCCATCTATTAATGCCAAGATGCCATGCAAGAATGTGTGAGAAATAAAACTTCACCATCTGAGGAGCCTCATTCTATAAAATCCACTAAATATGAATCTTGGCTTAGACCTCTAGGCAATATTTGTTTTAAAAGACATACTGTGCTTGTGTTGATATAATAAAAACAAATGCATTTGTTGTCAGAAGTGCACACCTTTGGTTGTTAAGTGCTCTTCAAGAAATTTCAATCTTTAAGAAGATTTTTCCATTGTTTGAGTTATATGTGCCAGCTTCATTATTAAAAAAAAAAAAAAAAAAAAAAAAAAAAAAAAAAAAAAAAAAAAAAAAAAAAAAAAAAAAAAAAAAAAAAAAAAAAAAAAAAAAAAAAAAAAAAAAAAAAAAAGAAAAGAAAAAAAAGGGAATTAAAATTAGCATTTAACTTTATGGCAAAATAAGATATAATTTTGTGACTCTATCTTAGCCTTTTTTTAGAAGCAAGCATAAGTAATCATTCACCATGAATCATACTCTGTGATGCAGATAACATCTCTTTTTTTCCTCTATTTACTTTACAATTTTTTTAACTAATGTAATGCTCAGTGCTGGAACCACTAAGCCATTCTCACTCTTTCCTTCATTTTTTACATACAGAGTTCATGTGTCTGTGTGTGCATACACGCACGTGCATGTGTATGTATGTGCTTATGTATATCCATTACGTAAAACATAAAACAGTTTGTTTCTTCACAACTGCAGAGCCAGTATATGTGTATTTACTCAGAGGTGAAAGTCTACTTGGTGGGTCTGGAAGAAAATAGTATTACTTCTTTTAATAAAACTTCAATAAAATATTCATTGCTAACAACCTCCTTTCAGATCTCTTGGTCACTCTGCATTAGCATAAGACAAGACTGCCTTTGCCAGTGTGTGTACACCACAGAAATTTAAAGTATGACACACTTATCTACTGATTTACTTAGGTTTATCTCATACTGAAGTAGCTGAATCCTTAGTAGAAAAATTGTACCTTAAAGAAGATCTTAAAAGACACTTTTCTAGCAGTTTGTTATATTAGGAAGAAGTTCATGCTACAACATGCTACTCACTGAGAATTCAGACACTCAGTAAAGCAGACTGCTTGGTTCAGGCTGATTAATCAGACTTGTTATCCAGAATAGAATTATCCAAAAATACTTTGCATAATGAGATAACAAAGCAATAATCCACAGCTGGTGTAGAGGCATGCTCACAGTGGGCCCAGAGTCAGTCTTTGGGACTGCATCGGGCTGCCAGATCCAGTGTGATGACAGCGGTGAAACAAAATCAGACACAGTCCTCTGCATCTTGTTGTGGGACAAGAGAAACACACCACAGCTATGGATATAAGAATTATTTTTATTCCAATTTATGTTTTAACAACTTAGAAGTCCAAATTATCTAATACTAACATTTATAGTGCAAATTAACATAGAAAATTTTTGTTAAGAATACAGGGATATGTGATACACAAAACCACTGTTCTACTAAAAACTGCATATTGTCCCTCCTGAATGACCCCCTCTTCCTAAGGATGAAAATTTAATTTTCCAAGAAAGCAGAATAAGCAGGGGTGGTGTAGGCCACTTCCTCTTATCTTCTATGAGGTCACAGTGATCAGGAAGGCTCCTGATTGCATAAGGACAAAAAAAAAACAAATGTCATATCCATGACAATGAGCACAAAAGGGAGGATCCAGGAATCAATCACATCCTAGACATCAGAAAAAACAAATTTTCTTCAGTACATGCAGGATGACAAGAGAGGGACCCTCAAGGCTTTACCAATAGAAAAAAAATGTCCTTCACTTTTATGTGGATCAAAAATAAACAAAGAATGGAGGGCATGGTCCATAATGGGGGGTAGCAGTAGGAGAGACTTTTGGCATAGACCAACACACTGAGAATGTGAAGATAGATAGAGAGATAGTTCAATACACATAGCAAACAGGGGGGCACATTCTGTCTTCCCTTTAAAAGGCAGTTTGTCTAGACAGTGATTTGCATGATGTGTAGCACACCTCAGTTTTGACAATAATGCTGCTGGCATGTGGTGCTGCTGGTGGAAACATAGGCAATATTTCTAAAAACCAAACAAGCCTACTCTTTGACTTGTCAGTGCCACTTGAGTCTCAGAGGGGCAAAAGCATGGCAGGCTTAAATGTCCTGGGACATTGACAGATTACAATGACTCAGATTCTCACCACATCCCAGTGTTGGTGTTGCAGTCTATGGGACAAAGCAGGAATCTTGAAGAAATTTAACATCCTAGTTGGTTCATCTGCAGATTATTTTTTTTGGTTTGTGTTTTCTCACTAGGAAATAAAGGGGATGAAAAACCAAACAGCCATGTTGACTGGGCTTTTCAGTTCTGCTTTCTTCACAGAAGGAACTCTCTAGATCTTGGTGAGCAGAAGTGCAGATAAGGATTGATTGCAGTTTACAAGTGATATAACTGTCTGAAGGGAGCATACCTAATTGTGTGTCCCTGCTGATGCTGTTGCTTTCCTTTTTCTATGACTGTTTAAACTTAAATGTTGCAAAAAGGTGCCTCTCATCATGTCATTATCGGAGTCAGAGAAAATCTGTGTTTTTATGACTCCCAGCCCTGTGCTTTGCACAAACTTAAAGCTATCATATCACTTTATAATCTAACTTATAAAAATTTTTTATGGCTCTAAAAATGCCTAGCCCTAAGAATAATTTTTAAAAAGGCAAATTGTATAATGATAGGTTAGGCATATATGTTTTTGTCCCTTGTTTAAATTTCACAAAACACACACATTAAGGCAAGTTCTGGCAGGCATCCTAAGGCTTTGAAGTATATGAATTGTTTCAGTGTGGTTTACCTATAAAGAACACTTATTTCCCCAGATGACTGGAGAACATGCTATAGAAAAAAAAATTAAGTACTTTACTTAGTAAGTTAAAAATAACCCAAACCAGTGAGCTACTTGTTACTTTAAATTTTTTCTAGAAGGAAAAAGAATAAGGCTAAAACTTAGCGTTGCAAATACCAGAATTGAAAATAAATTATGGTGTGAGGAAACCCTGCTACAATTCACGCTACTGAAGGCATCTAAGCATTCCTTTATTCTTTCATTGAGGTTTGAATTTAATCAAACTAAGCCTGTGGTTGTCTTTATATAATGTATGTATAAATGCCTATAAATGTCTCTTAGCAGACTGTTACATACATGGATCCGATTTGCATCCAATTTTAGCCACTTAGTAAATAGTCTTTCAGACTGTAAGATACACATTGTAAGGGGAATATGTGGGGTTAGCATTTAAAGAAAACTGCAGAACATCTATTACAAAATTGCAGTGTTTTGCTGTGTATCACCCCTGTTCCTTGTGTATGATAAATGGCAGACAACTAAAGTGTGTTGTACTGTATAAAGCCAGTATTGTTATTATTATTATTTAAGCATTAAAACCATGACCATAGCAAAAANACTGCAGAACATCTATTACAAAATTGCAGTGTTTTGCTGTGTATCACCCCTGTTCCTTGTGTATGATAAATGGCAGACAACTAAAGTGTGTTGTACTGTATAAAGCCAGTATTGTTATTATTATTATTTAAGCATTAAAACCATGACCAAAGAAAAAAAAAAAAAAAAGTTAATCTCATGCATACTTTTTCATGTTTAAAGGACAGAAAATAAGTATATTAGTTATTCAGAGAGAAAATGCATTTTTTACTCAATGAAAATTAAAAATAAATGTATATGACAAGTTGGGGTTTTTTTAATAATTTCCTGAAAGTAGCTAATCCACACCTACATCAGCTATTCAATGTATATGGTTTTATTATCAGTGCAACTGGACCATATAAAGCTATTTGTACAATAACAAAGTATGTGGAGTCTAGCTGGGATATTGTGTATCAAATGCAAAATTAATTTTTTCAGCTAGCTTACTCTGGTCATAAAATGAAGTGTAGGTGGCCACGAATTATTATTATGAAGACAGATGAAACTAACTTTGAAGCCATAAGGGAGAGAAAAGAATGAAAGTTTTTACCACCAGCATTGACTAGCATAGCAAATATAAGATGCCAAATGGTTGAGTCATCAATTGATATTTCTGACTTTATTTCTTCATTACCTGCAAAGAGAAACCATTATGTTCTCTATGAGCACTAAAAGACCTTTTTCCAAGACTCTTGGAAATTAAAGCATCTTCATATTTCACCAAGCAGTTAAAAGATTTTGCCTGCAGAAGTCCATGGACTATAATATCAACACATGATGCACCTACTCTAGGGAAGATATTTTATTATAGTATTAATTTATAGGTAACCACTAAAAATAAAAATACATACTCTTTGAAACTTCATATATTTACAGAAGTATACTTGTAGTGATACTTGTAGTATCAGTTGTATATACTTGTAGTATAATTTTCTGTTATTAAATTCCAGCAATACTTTCAATGTTTTTAAATACTTTAAAATTCATTCATTTCCTATGAAATAACACTAAGCTTACTACTTATGCTTTTAATGGGGAAAAAAAAAAGGCATTTTTT
>NDXB01012198.1:253448-265028 GCA_002631895.1 Agapornis roseicollis | reverse complement strand
TATAACAAAAAAAAAAAAAAAAAAAAAAAAAAAAAAAAAAAGAAAAACAACAAAAAACAAACCAAAACTGAGAAATATCTTTGCCATCTTCCCAGGTATTTTGTAAGAACAATGCTATCAAATGTCTTAAAATTAATGTTGCTTGAAGGAGAAAAATTTAAAGAAGTGATGAAGTTTGATTGCCCAAGGTTTTTAAGCAGTTTGTACTTCAGGCATAGTATAAGAAATTTTACCTAAGGAGCTGTCCCACACCATCACAGTAAAAGCAAGTGAATTATATCAATAGATCTGTCTCACTGAGTTATTTGGTTCCAGCTTGTTCTTCTCAGATGACATGGAAGAAAAACTATTTCTCTGGAGGTGTTAGCAGAGCTGCCAGTGCTGGAAGCTGAATCATGGGTCCACAATCCATGTTCCCACCCTTGTACAATTCACTCCTCCCATCTTTGTTTTGCCTGGGTGCGTCAGGCCGAAGGTAAAAGTTAGGCACACCCAGCTATGACACCACTAGAAAAGACCTCAGTTAACCTACCTTTGCTCCCAGAAAGGAAAGGGATGGTGGAAAGGAAGCTTTTGCAGTTTCCATTTCCATTTGTTCTGAGAACCAGAGGGTTTTCTTCAATTCATCAACAGAAGAATATGACACTTCCCCTAACACAGCTTTGTAGCATGAGTCATAATTCTAGCATAAGGGATAATCCCAGACGCTTCTGCTGAGCTATAATTCATATTCTCTAAGGGCCATTTTTCTACACTCTACCTCAGCAAGAGTCTTTGCTGTCTTAATTTTGTGTTTTCTGCAGAAAGTCCAAAACACTCATTGTAAAATATTATGTTGTATTGTTCTAAAGCATTGGGCAGTTAAGAATAATGAAT
The DNA here is from genome assembly GCA_002631895.1 of Agapornis roseicollis. NCBI lineage: Eukaryota > Metazoa > Chordata > Aves > Psittaciformes > Psittacidae > Agapornis > Agapornis roseicollis. The sequence continues at coordinate 264,152 of NDXB01012198.1, read as the reverse complement.
ACTCTAGTAAATGTTTTAAGTGAGAATACATGCATAAACAACTTTTTGATTGCACATTAAGATCCTAAATTTGAAAGCTTACAGCTCCATGTTGATACCATCCTGACATTCATATGAATTTCCATCTTTTTCCTCCTCATACTTTCATTTTTAGTTAGCACATTTTGTGGCACTTCTGAAAGAATATTTACCACTAAAGAAGAAAATTAAAATAATGAAGTATTTGTAAAGAGGCAGTAATGAAATAAAATATATCTCCTTGTAAATGTTTGATACATTCTTTGCACCTTACAAAAGCCCCCATGATAGCCCTAAATCTTAATTTTAGTTTTTCTCCACATTGTCTAAAAAACCAACCAACCAACCAATCAAAGCAAGCCTGCAGAAGACCAACACGATTGAACTTCTGAGTTCCAAGGATAAGCTTGTGCTCTCATAAATTTGTAACATCAACATTTAAAAAATAACTCTTAAAAGTAGTATAAATTTATTGGGGCTTTTTTCTGCAACTTTCCTAGCACGCCTGCTCCTGCATACAAACAATATATCCTAACAACTAGGCTTGAAATTCAGGCGGCTTGCTGGGGCCTGTTTGAAACACTGGCACAGAATAGCATCTCCTTTCTTAACCGTTGCTTTGCTACAAGTAGTTAATTCATTGCTTTGTAAAGCACTTCAAGGTACTCTAGACTATGAGAGGTGCCCTACAAAAATAAATTACTGTGTATTTTCCTCTGATCTTTTTTCTTTCTTTTCTATCCTGTTTCAGCTTATCCACTTGATAATTATCTGTCTGAGAAGATCTTCATAATTTCAAAGCAGTTCGGGTTTTGCACCACATTCTGCAAAAATACAGAATGTCTGCAGAAGCTGTAGTGTCATAACTCAGTGAGAAGTCATTGTAGAAGTGTATTAGGCCTTTATATATATATATATATTTTTTTTTTTTTTCATTTGTCTGGTGCTTTATATTCTATCACATCAGATATTTTAAAAATGCTCTCTGGGAGGGGAACAAATTAATTCCTTGTACTTCAAATGCATAAACCTTTGTGATACTGATATCGAGCAAGATGAACCAATGCTTCTGCCAAAACAAATATTTGAGTCATAAATACTTCAGGTTATGCTCTGTTGCTTTGCCTTGAAAGGAAGACATTAATTTTATCAAATATAAGTTTTCTTACATTATTGTTCTGTTCTACTTCAAGAAAACCTGCTTTTTCCATTCTATGTATGATTCATTTTCAAAAGTTTTAATGCATATTTTATCAAGTGTGTATATGAGGATGGAAATTAAACAGGCTGCAAAAATAATGAACTTGTTTCTTGAAGTTCCAAAATAAGTAAATGAGAATTGCCTTTATTTAAAGGCAAATAGTTTATATTCTTCCTACTGGTCTTACAACTTATCCAAGCCTTTCTAACATAAATTATGCATACACTCATAGTCAGCAACAAGTTATTCAGCATTCTGCACAAGTGAGAAAACTGTGTGAAATTCTGTTCTTTCTTGAAATATAACAGGTTGAACTAAATACCATGACTTCTTTCTGGTCTTATACATCCAGGGTGCATGTACATATGCATAATATATATATATATCTCCATATATATATATCCATATATATATTTTTTATATGTGAACCTCATATATTTTGTCACTTTCTTTTTCAGAAAGCTAAGCATTTTGGAAGACAAACTCTGCTTATTTATGTATCTGTATTTCCCTGAAGCTGTCAGGAAAAAGTATTTTCAAAAGGAGAATGTAGCAAAGCAGCTGCTTCTTCCCACTGTCCCTGGACCTACTCCACCTCTTGTAAATTAGTCATTGTTCCAACAGTAGGATTTGGGGGTATGTATGTTCATTGTTAGGAATAAATGACCAAACAAGCAATTGAGTTTATGTTTTAATTCCTCACTGGCTCACATTACAGCTATGCTGCTCATTGATGAGAGTAAAACTCAGAAAATATTGGCTCTACGGTAATCACTAGCTTATAAGTAATTATTCATGGGAGATGGTTTTGTTTAACATGCATGGGTTTTCAGATGTAAAGGAAGAAACTATGCAAAGCTGCTTTTCCTCTTTTATCTTGGCTTTTCCAAACAAAGTTTTAAGCTCCATTAGTAGAAGAATCAGCTTTCCTGGAAAGGAGGTTCAGGTCACACCTGTATTTCTGTACCTGTGAAAGATGCAATTTATTTACACTTTTATCTAGTGTAATTTTTATTCACAGATACTTCTATGGTAATTTCAGATATTTATATAAAAAGGAAAAAAATAGAAATGCATTAAAATTATATTTCTTTTCTAAAGCAACTCTTAGATTCACTTGCATGTGGTAATCACCTAGAATATTTTGGTTACTACATGTCTACTAAAAAGAAGTGGGAAAGTCAGTGATATTTACTCTGTGAGTTCTTTTGCATATTAATTGTATGCGAAGTGTGAAATTAGTCATCTATTCTCTAAGATTAAAATTATTAATAGATTTGATAGTTTCATTGAATAATTTATGATTTTTACTCATGAATATACTCTTTAGATTGTAATGTTCTTTGTACACTAGACATTATTTCAGCTTTAGCACAGAAACAGAGTTTAGCATTTTCTAACTATTTTGGTCACTATTAAAGCATACATAGCAGTTTTTTACTTGAACTATACTAATAGTTTTAATATTTTTTCATTATTGTCTTTGTGACATTTTTAATATTGACCAAATAATTGATATATGATAAAACAGGCAAAAAAGTCACAAATTTTTCAAGTTAATGAATTTGTTCTTATTTATTTCAGCCGTCAAGTCTCATTGTCTATATTCTGACAGAGAATGAAAAAAAATATTAACCATGATGCAAAAATACAACAAGAACCATTCTGAAAAAAATGAAAATGAAAATGTAAAAAAAATCCCTTTGTCAACCCAATATGGTATTAATTAGTAAAAACATGCAACCATTTTAGCTGGTCAAGAAAGATCTTAATTTTTATTATGAAAAGTACAATTGCTTACGAGCTTCATTTTAAAAATTGAAGTCACAATTGACATACCAATAACTGGAAGAACTCAAAGATAATATTTTATATTGCTATTAAGTTGTGCAGGTTGAAAGTAATGAAGACATAAATCCTGAAAATGTGACCACTTTTCTCAAGTCCACTGTCACCAGCGTTAGCCTAAAGTTATTGTGGCACTTGTTGGTATGCTAGTTACTCTTTTTTTCAGCCTATGGGTTTCTCTTAAGGGAAAGAAGCTGATCTGCAGCATGTGTAATGTTCTATGCGACAAGAGCAAGATAAGCGTTATTCTATGCAATCAAAGCCGCAGGATTGTTCCATGCTGTCTTGTGGGGAACAGTACCTTTTAATAAGACAATTATATGGAAATGAACACTACAAATGGAATCCACACAGGAAACTTAAACACTCTCAGTGAATTCATTAGAAGGTGGAATGGTACTAGTATACTTTTAGATAGGAGCTTTCTCTTGCCTATTAATTTCAAGATAATAGTAGAGTAACACAGATATGTTCTAGAACCTCACTCCCAATAAAACCACTCTAAATGAAAGCATCATTTTTTTTCCTAAAAATATCATAGCCTGAGAATTGTCTAATGAATGATGGATTATACCTATATCTACTTTGAGCTTAATAATAATTCAATAAAAATGCAGAAAAAAAATTCTGAAACACTCCCCCACCCCCAAACAACTTAATGAGAAAGGAAAGAATGACAAGTTAACTGCAGTAAAATCACCAAATTGTGTAGATTTTCAGTTTAGAAAATTTAGGATTTGTCAGCTGAGGCTGAAGACAAGATCACAAGCTGCTATCATATGACCTGAAGGAGTGATATTTGCAGTTGCTACAGCTTGGTATTACTATTCTTTCCCTGTAGCCAGTAAAAGTGATTATAATCTACTGATTCTAAGTAACCTTGTTAAACTTATGCCTGAAGGAATAAAAGAATAGGTACTTGGTTGTCAAAAAGATAAAATCATTAGTAAAATATCCAAAGGAATAAAAGAGAATAGAGTAATAAGTCAGAAGTAATGCATCTGTCTCTTGATCTCTGCACATGGATTCCTTCCATCTTGTCTTGCAATTGTTTCATATATGCCCTGAAAAAGTATATCAGACTTCTGTGTATAAAACTGTCCACCTAGCTATTGATATACTTCAGGATCTCTTTGTCAGTAGGTTGTTTGAGTTACTATGTAGAAACTATATACTAATGATTCAGTTAATCATTTATGCCTTGCACATGCAAGGCTTTTGAACAGCTCCAGTTGACATGGAAAAATCCTTCTCTTCAACATACTAAGATCACTACATACTTTACATATGTTTTTTCCCTGAAAACCAAGACAAACTCCTTACTTTCTAGCCCAAAATATGGGCCATGGAGTCTGCCCTTGCTGAAGAACCTTTACAATCCCAAATTATATGACATCTTTTAATTAAAAAATGTCCTGATATACTTCTTATTTATATGAATGACATCAATTTGACAAAAATATTCCTTTTTTTTTATTATTGTTTGATTTGAAATGGCTATAACACTTTGTTAAAACTGAGCCAGATTAAAAACAATTTCTTTCTGACTGTGCCTTGGCATTCACAAAACTCAAGGAAAGATATTCTTGCTATAAGCCTTTACTGAGGGAATAAAATTTTAAAATAAAGTCAATGACAAAATGATTACAAGAAGCATAGGTCAATTTAAGTCTTACCATTTTTATTTAATTTATAATTAAGTGTCCTCTAAAAGCTTTATTCTATCATGAATTATTTTTACAGCAAAGTTTGCCTGTGGCTTTTGATTGTTTGTGACCTTCTAAGTACTGTGAAAGCATTATAAACAATGTGTTGTGTACACGTATTGAAAATAACTGAGAAGGATCACCTACTTTATCATTCAACCCCTGATGCAGCTGGAAATTGTACAGATTGAAAAAAAAAAAGCTGAGGGTATGGACACAAACAGATTTCCATCTATCTGCAGGAATGTCATTTTTCATGTTTCATTGCAATCACTTCCACACAGAATTCTAAAGACAGGGCTCAGTACTGCCAAATATTTGTATAGAGTTTGTGACTAAGGAAAGCAAATTATTAATCTTGATAAAACATCTGATAACTTACTGAATCAGAACCAAAATAAAAGCAACTGTCATTTCACAAACTCATATAAAAGTGTATGTGATTCAGACAAAGAATTTGCTGTTACTTTTCTGTTTAAGCATCACACCAGAGTCTCCAAGGCCACATACACATTGCGTAAAATTGCAAAGATTTTTTGATGAATCAAGTCATCCATGTGTATACAGAAGAAGGAGGAAATTCTAACATATTTGCCAATTTTGTGGAACAGAATTGGGAAATGATGTTGCACAAGTCCAGCCTTTCCATTTGGGTAAGCATTCAGATGCCACAATACACAGTACACAGTTCCATGCATCAGAGGAAGAAAGAGATAACCTGCTTTTTACAAGTCTGTGCTCTATCTGAACCACAGACTATATATAGTTTAATAACCACTTATTTTTTTATGCTATACCTGAACAGATTAACTGATTTATAATAAGTACTTTGCTTGATTGCTTTGTTCAGGACTCATCTGCTTATCAGTTTGCACGACAAATGGTAGATAACCTGAGTGGAGGTAGAAGAATCTGATTCAGAAAATTTTTGGGAAGTATAGTGTGGTAGCATTGCTCCAACTTTTCATGAGATTCTAAATCACATTTTTCAGTCTTTCAGGATTCCCCTGACAAAATTTCTGTCTTGTAATTCAGTCCTTTCCTGTGACCAACTGTACTTATTCAAAACATGTACTTCTCAAATTAATAATGTAAAAATCCTTTAGATGATTTGGATTTTCACTGATTGAAAGGACACTAGTATTCCCCCTCTAACTCTGCTTCTGACGATACACTTAATTGTTGGTAAAGGTTTCTGACGACTGTTTTTGTTTTCAGCTAGCCATTAAAAATATTTTGAAAGGAATATTTTAACAACTTTTACTATATGTCATTTGCAAACTGTTAAAATGGGCTGACATTTTCATGGAGTTCAATATCTAATGATATGCATGAAATTCTCCCAACGGAAATGCAAAATCCTGCACCTGAGGGGCGATAAACACAGACACCAACATAGCTGAGGTCCAGCAGACTGGAAAGGATCTCTGAAAAAAGGAGGGCCTAGTAAATTCTGGTGGATAACAAGTTGAACATGAGCCAGCAATGTGCCCTTGTGGCAAAAGCAGCCAACAGCATCCTGGCCTGCAATACGATGAACAGCATCAGCTCAGGGACAAGGGAAGTGGTCTTTCCCTCTGCTCAACACTGGTGAGACACATCTCTTCTAGACTCTGCAGTGGAGAAAGGACATGGACTAACTGGAATGATTACAGCAGTAAGGTTCCATGGAATATAGCACTAGAGGGCAGGGGGACCCAAGAATGTTAGTTGATATTGAAGGATCACCTGCTACAAGCTCAGGAGTGTTGCATCCCAACTAGAAGGAAGTGCAGCAGGAGGGCCAGGAGACCTCCAGGGGTGGATAAGGAGCTGCTGAGGAAACTTCAAAGGAAAAAAAGAGGCTTATAAAAGGTGGAAGCAAGGCCAGGCGGCCTGGGATGAATATAGGGATGTTGTCTGGGAGGCTAGGGACCAGGTGAGCAATGCTAAGGCCCAGTTAGAATTAAGCTTGGCTAGGGATGTTAAGGATAACAAGAAGGGATTCTATAGGTATGTAGCAGGAAAACAGAGTAGGGATAGCCCCCCTCTGGAACGTATCAGAAGAACTGGCTACCCTGAATTTAGAGAAGGCTGAGGTTGTGAATGATTTCTTTGCCTCGGTCTTCACTGGCAAATGCTCTGACCACACCACCCAAGTCTTGGAAGGCAGATGCAGGTACTGTGAGAATGAAGACCTTGGGCACACTGTAGGATAGGATCTGGTTTGAGACCATCTTAAAAACCTGAATGTACACAACTCCATGGAACCTGATGAAATCCATCTGCAGGTCCTGAAGGAGCTGGCAAATGAAGTCACTAAGCCACTGGCCATCATATTTGAAAAATCATGGCAGTCAGGTGAAGTTCCTGATGACTGGAAAAAGGGAAATATAACCCCCATTTTCAAGAAGGGGAAAATGGATGACCTGGGGAATTACAGACCAGTCAGTCTCACCTCTGTGCCTGGTAAAATCTTGGAGCAGACTCTCCTGGAAGGAACATGAAAAACACCAAGGTGCTTGATGACAGCCAGCATGGCTTCACTAGGGGAAATCCTGCCTGACCAATCTGGTGGCCTTCTGTGATGGGGCTACGGATCTGATGGACAAGGGTAGAGCACTTGCTGTCATCTGCCTATACTTGTGCAAAGCATTCAACACTGATATCCTTGTCTCTAAATTGGAGAGACATCGATTTGATAGATGGACCACTCAGTGGATAAAGAACTGGTTCGATGGCCACACGCAAAGGGTTGTGGTCAATGACTCAATATCTGGCTGGAGACCAGTAACGAGTGGTGTCCCTTAGGGATTGGTGCTGAAACCAGTCTTGTTCAACATCTTTGTCGCTGACATGGACAGTGGGATTGAGTGCACCCTCAGCAAGTTTGCCAGTGACACCAAGCTGTGTGGTTGGGTGGATACGCTGGAGGGAAGGAATGCCATCCAGAGGGACCTTGACACGCTTGTGAGGTGGGCTGATGCCAACCTCATGAAGTTTAACCATGCCAAGTACAAGGTCCTACGGCTGGGTTGGAGCAATCCCAGGCACAGCTACAGGTTGGGCAGAGGAGAGATTGAGAGCAGCCCTGCAGAGAAGGACTTGCGGGTGGTGGTCTATGAGAAAATGAACATGAGCTGGCTTGAGTGTGAGCTTGCAGCCCAGAAAGCCAATCATATCCTGGGTTGCATCAGAAGGAGCATGCCCAGCAGGTCAAAGGAGGTGATCCTGCCCCTCTACTCTGCTCTTGTGAGACCTCACCTGGAGTATTGTGTGCAGTTCTGGTGTCCTCAACATAAAAAGGACATGGAGCTGTTGGAACAAATCCCGAGGAGGGCCATGAGGATCATCAGGGGACTGGAACATCTCTCATACGAAGACAGGCTGAGAGAGTTGGGGCTGTTTAGCCTGCAGAAGAGAAGGCTGCATTGTGACCTCCTAGCAGCCTTCCAGCACCTGAAGGGGGCTATAAGGATGCTGGGGAGGCACTGTTCTTTATGGACTGTAGTGACAGGACAAGGGGTAATGGTTTCAAACTTAAACAGGGGAGGTTTAGATTGGATATAAGGAAGAAATTCTTTCCTGTTAGGGTGGTGAGGCACTGGAATGGGTTGCCCAAGGAGGTTGTGACTGCTCCATCCCAGGTGGAGTTCAAGGCCAGATTGGACGAAGCCTTGGGTGGCATGGTTTAGTGTGAGGTGTCCCAGCTTATGGCAGGAGGTTTAGAACTAGATGATCTTGAGGTCCTTTCCAACCCTAATCATTCTATGATTCTAAAGGGTCATGAAGATGGTTGTTGTGGTTTAAACCCAGCCACAGAGCTCGTTCACTCACTCAACCCCCCCTTTCTTGCCCTCCCCCTGCTCTCGGAGGGATGGGGAGAAGAATCAAAAGAATGCAACTCTCACAGGTTGAGATAAAAACAGTTTAGTAACTAAGGTATAACAGAAATCACTACTGCTACCACCAATAATAATAATGATAAAGGAAATAACAAGGGATAAATAACCTCACCATCTACAGACAGATAATTCACCACACCCTGCACAACCGAAACCTCCTCCAACCCTGCAGAGAACTGGGCCTTCTGGTTAACTCTCAATTACATCCTGGGCATGACGTGCAGTTTGGGTCAGGTGTCCTGTCCCCGCTTCTTTCCAGCCTCCCCTCCTCCCTGGCAGAGCATGAGGCTCACAAAGTCCTTGGTCAGAGTAAACATCAGTAATAATCAGATTTTTTCCAGGCTGCAAATCAAAACACAGCTGTACCAGCTACTAAAAAGGAGAAAAATTGACTGCTACTCCTAAACCCAGGACAGTGGTTAAGAGATCTGTCATATAAGGTGATTCTGAGAGAGCTGGGACTGTTCAGCCTGGAGAAAAGAAGGCTGAAGGGGATCTTATCCTTGTTTATCTGGTGAGCAGCAATAAAGGACAGACTTTTCTCTGTGGCACCCAGTGAAGGTACAACAAGCAACATGCACAAGTGGAATGAAATAAGACATTTTTCACCTGTGGGGGCAATTGAATAATTTTCCCAGAGAAGTTGTGGAGTCTATCTTTGAAGTTATTAAAAAAACAATGGGACACAGCCATAAGCAACCTGTTGTAATTCACCATCCTTTGAGCAAGGTGTTCAACTGAATGCTGAATGGTCTCAAGAGGTACTTTCTAACATTGGTTATGATCATATAAGTAGAGTGACTTTTGACATTACTTCTTTCTGTTAAGAAAGTTGTTAAGACAAATGTGAAGACTATATCAAGGAATGGGTTTTATTAATTAGTATTATTAATTAAATCAATAAACACCAGAACTATGCTAGACATGGCTTAATTACCTAGGCGTGTCCCATAGCTTTGCTCAATACCCAATAATTAGAATTGGTTGAAATATTTTGTTAAAATTTTCTATTTCACTGAGGCCAGCCATTGTTCAGATATAAAATTTTTGGAAAGCATTTGCTGGGGAATCTTCATCTGGGACGGCTGAAAAAAAGGAGAGCATGTGGGGGAAAAAAAATATACACAACAAAAAACAGGAAGAAAAAAAAAAAAGCAAAATTGATGATTATATTTGTTAATATTCTAACAGTAAAAGAAATCAAATACATAAACACACGGCAATAGAGACAACATATTTATGGTCTGTGGAGAAGATGACCAACAGGAACAGTCTGGTTTGGTGTGATTTTTGGATGTAAAAAATGTTCTCACACAAACAGAAGCTTTTGTCTCAACATGCAAGCTTCTTACCCACCAAACTAAAACAAATATTTGTGTCTCTCTTTTGTTATATGTCAGGGTTTATAAAACTCTAGAAGACATGTTTGAATTCCAGTACAGAATTAAAGAAATATCAGCACTGCAAAATTTGTAAACTTTCCAGGTTAATCACCTGAGATTTGACAGTAATTGATATTTGAAGCAAAGTAAAAATAAGCTTAAGAAAAGAATAATAAGACATCTATGCCATCTTTATTTATAAACTTGCATGTAAAGAATCTTTGAGCTAACGCGTCTAAGCCATGAATATGAGCGAGTAAAGGCATGATTCCTAGGTCAGAACAGTATGCAAAAAGCAGTTTGAGGGCATATACGCCTATTTACATAATTAGATATGAGTTAAACTGAGATAACTATACTGCAATTATATGTACAGAAGAAATGTTTGCTGCAGAAAAGCAAAATCCTATGTTGTGTATCCAATACAGAGGTTGTTATGATAATAACTTAATGAAATAATAGCTATAATGTCAGGCTCTTACATATCACCTTTTGTCACTAGATATTAAAGTGACTTACAAGAAGGCTGGGCTCTTTTCCCTTTTCATTTAATAATCTACTGCTGATACTAAGAGAAAAAAAAAAAAAAAAAACAAAACACAAAGGGACCTCTGAACCTGGATGCAAATGTGGACAATCTTTGAAAGTCAGCTAGCTGCATGAAG
>NDXB01012198.1:226321-252404 GCA_002631895.1 Agapornis roseicollis | reverse complement strand
AACCAAAAAAAATGCTTTTTTTTTATTCTAAAAAAAAAAAAAAAAAGATTACCTGGCCTCTTTTTTTTTTTTTAATCCCCAGCTTTTTGCAGTCAGACTTTTAACTGAGGCAGTTTACCATAGGGCTTGCAGCCAATGTTCTGGATATAGCAGGCTATAACTTCAACTCTGTTTACGCAACCCAACATTGTTTAGCCTACACTTCACAAAGTGAATTCTAAATTTCAAAAATGCTAAGACACTATATGATATCTTATTAGGAGAGAGGGTTTTTTAATTATTCATTCTTGCCAACTCTGGTTTGTTCCTCCAATTACAAAATTCCTCCCTCCTGGAGACCTGGAATTCCCCTCATTAGAAAGGTACTTTCAAGAATACCAAAAGCAAATAAAAAAAAATTACTTGCTTTTGAGGTGTGCAAAAGCAAACATCAGATGTAAATCTACACATTTTGTCTAGTACGTGACTGATTAATGAAATATGTTCTTATATTTTATTAAAGTAATCAAGCAGAAACCCTGAAACTGAATTTTTGCATTTCCAAAGATCATAACAAATAGTCTTTGAACTCAGGAAAAAAAAGTAATTCTAGTGGTGTTGTATTCATACCAATGATAGTCTGGGAATGTAAGCAAGGAAAAAATTGGAGGGAAAGGTAATCTTTGAAAAGAGTAATTTTTATAGTTGGAGAAAAATAAAACAAGCTTTCTTTCCAACAAAAAAATCCATTAGCCATTATTTGGAATATATTACTGAAGGTTTAATTGGCATGGAAAGACAGGATTTTTGGAATTTCAGCATTTCTTAATCAGCAGCTGTATTATGAAACTTCCTGTTCAGAAAAAGGTGAAGATGTCTATATACAGAAAAATTACAGTCTGGCATAATATTAAATCCATGTAAATGTAGTTAACCTTAGAATAACTTCCCAAAATTTATAAACCTTAAGAAGATTAAATTAAAAAAAATTTTTTGGAGGGGGCAGGGATTTTTTTTAATTATAGAAGAGACTTTCTGAGAACATTTTCCTGCTTTAGGAATTACCTATTACAGGATATTAGGATTATAGGATAAGCCACTTCAAAAGGGATCTTAAAGGTCTCTAATCCAGCCTCCTGCTTCAAATGGGTTCATCTATGTGATCAGAAGGGGTAGCTCAGGGCTTTTTCCTAACAGGTCTTGAAAACCCTCAAGAATGTAGGTTGCATAAACTCTGGGCAACCTCTTCAGCTGTCTACTTTATAACAAAAAAAGGTGCTTCTTACATTCAATGGGGATCTCATTCCAATGTTTGTGTCTTTTGTCTTCCCACCACACAACATTGTGAAGAGCCTGACTCTGTCTTCTTAATAACCTCCTCATAGGCATGGGCAAGATGGTTTTAGATTCTCTTCCAAGATCTTCTCTTATGTAGGCTGGACAAGGCTTGAGATCAATGGGATTTTTACCTTAGGTTTTTATGAATACTTACAAAACTGAGCAGTCATTTTCCTGGAATATAATTTGGTTGTTCACACATTCTGCCATTTAAAACATTGTAGCCAGAGTGTGGGATAAAATTTAAGAGAAACAAAGAAGTAAGATATATATAGTAATAATTATTTGGTATACTAAATGACAAATGACCTGGTTTTTACCTAACCTAATATTTATCTAATTTTATATCTACTTGTGTCCAACTCTCATGGTCTGAATGCTTTTCCAGAGATGATAGTTCTGTAATATAGATATGGACTTCTGTAATATGTACTAATGTAGGGTAGGAACTGCTAACTATCCTACTGTCCTTAAAAGTCTTTAAATGCTCCAGATAATGAAAATCTGTAAATCAATGTACCTATGTCTGATTTACTTATATTATAGCTTATGGGCAAAATTCTGCATGGTGCACTGAAGGTTAAAGAAGGAATTGTCTAAGTAAAGGTGTTGGAGGAAAGAATAATAAAATTAATTGTGTCACAAGGATAAAACTGAAGTCTGGTTTTGGCATTATAATGACTCACCTCATTGCATGGAGCATGTTGCTAGTAAATCAGTTCTGTCTAGAAGACAAATTAGTTTCCTAGCTCAAAAATGAGTTAGAAGGAAAAACAGGCAGAAAAGAGTGAAAAAGAAATTAAAGTTGCCCCAAATTTTAGTAGATACAATATATATTTTTTGCTACTGATATTGTTCCCATTAAAAGCAATTTTAATATATTCTATCACAATTTCATGGCACATTGCCAAGCTTCATCATTTTCTTTACCACGGTAATTTTCCAAATAACTAGAAATGGTAATCTGAAAACTAAGGAAAAGAGATGATGAGATATTTGCATTTCAGCTGTTTAGAAAAATGCAAAGTGACAGCATTGTATCTTCTGAAGTTCAGAAAACACCTTTGGAAAAAAAAAATTCATTTCTATTTTAAAGGTATAATCTGACTAAGGAGCACCATTTCTGTGTTATACTTTTGAAATAAAATAATTAGATGGTTTTATGAAGGTTGTTCTTACTGTTTTTCCTCTAACCTTTCTCTTATTCTGATTGTAAAAGAAATTCCTTTCCCAAAGTGACAAATTATGGCAATAACTCTGACACTTTACACTGTATGAAGTGTAAACTGCCTCTTGTTAGATTTCACACATTTATTTCATTTACCTTTAAACACAGGTTCAACTTTCTGTTTTGAATACCAACACCCCAAATAGTATCGATGAGATGGAATGAGTGGCAAGAAATAGATTAATTTTTAAATCTATAATGCATTTGAAAGCTGTTGTTCCAAATATTCACCATGTTGCTATGGAATTTGCATTAGAAGTCAATTTGCAAGTTCAACAAGAATCTTATTCTATGTAAGAATATAAAACTTTTCTATGATCTATGCTACAGATACACAAGTTAATAAGTGGTTACGTTCCTTCTGAAGTGAAATCCATCTCTTGAAGAAATAAAAAGTATTATGACACGTAGTCTAACAGTAAATATCAATCCTGTCTGCTAAGAAGAAAAAATGTTAATTGTTTTTCACTCTGAGGACTGATCTGCTTGTCCAAAAGCACTTCATGATTTGCTCAAATGTATTTGTGCTCAAATATATTTGTATTCAAATCACAGTTTGTGGCTTCTATGCATATCCAATGTGAATAGTGTGTACAAGTTTGATAGTTGAATTTCATATGAACTACATGCTGGCTTAAATTAGTTTTAAAATAAAATAAGTTAATAAAAGCCTAACTTTGAAAAAGCCCTCCAAAAAACCCAAAACCCCAAATAAAAACCCCAAACCNAACTACTAAATGCTATTCAGAAATTCTTTTTAAAACACCTCATGTATGTTTTTGTACTAGGCTGTACAGTTTGATACTGTTAGAACTCCTGATAGAAAAATACATGGAGAGGCTTCTTGTTTGAAAAACCAAAACCCAAAAAAAAAAACCCAAACCCAAAAAACAAAAAAAAAAAAAAAAAAAAAAAGACACCAAAATGTTGTTTCTATTTCCCAGCTGTCCAAAACATTGTGACAAATTTTTGCCTCCTTTTTTTCCCTGCCTGGAACTAGAGCTGGGAGATTGACATCTCTCTCCTTTGCTAGGATTCTTTTTCATCATTAACCAGGACTACCCTTCAGGATCCTATGGCTGGGAGCTAGTGTTCCCACCTCATTGTTAATTTCTGTTTCTGATCCTTTTCAGAAAGTGCCTTAGCTACAGTAGGCTGCAGTGGACGGGAGTGAGAAGCATCTGTATGTGCTACATACTGAATGAGAATATGAGAACTCTTTCCAGAAAGCTGCAAAAACATCAGGAAAAACTGTTGTAGTCTGACAATACTTCCTTCTATTTGGAATAGATACAGATTTACTTTTCACTCCAAAATAGCAGAATTGCCAGGCAAAGTGATACAGGTATTGCACAAGAAGAGCATCTGTACTAAGCAGAAGCAGGGTCATTCTATTTTTCTATTTTTGAACACAAATACCAGAACGTAGCTGGGCTTTCATTCTTGCAAATAAGTATATATTAACTCATAGCTGGAAATAATTTCAACCAAAACTATTTATAGGTAGCTAGAATTAAGCTTTGGCCTCAGCATGTCTGAAGCACTCTTTTAATTCCTGTTTAGAGCAGCTAATTATTGCCAAAGAAACAGCAAATAAAGTGGTATTATTTCCCTGGCCGGAAATATAATTACAATTCACGTTCCTTGTAAGTTCTTCAGAATCAGATCAGGATTAGCAGTACTAACCAATTATTATAAATTAAAAGATTAAAATGCTATTGGAGATCAAGAAAATTTTTTATGTTTTGGAAACCATAATGGTTTAGGGTATGATATTTATTTATTTTACTACATAGTACCATAGAAAATACCCATCTATAACTCCAGGTATAATCTCTCATAAGAGTTGAAGTGTTGTCTTATCTGACTTTTATTCATGAAAGAAGGGAAAAGCTGGAATGGGCTTACTATGAAAGACAGAATATTTTAACCCATAAATTCATTCAGAGTTCAGATTAATATGAAGAATATTATTTTTCAGGAAAATGGTCCATTTCCTAAAAATCTGGGAGAAGTAATTTTCTTTTATAACTCTGTAGAGACATTCTTCATTAAAATAAGTATTGCTCTAATAAAATATGTGGAGTTGAAGAGAAAAGGGGATCAGTAATTTACAGACAAGTATATTAAAGTGGTAGGAGTGACAAGTCTGGAAGTACTAAATGCACTGAATCTCCCGTTCAAGGGGAAATTCCATTTTGAAAAAAAGGCCTTGTAAGTCCTGATGGATAGCAAGTTGAACTAAAGCCAGCAATGTGCCCTTGTGACAAAGGCAGCCAACAGCATCCTGGCCTGCAATACGATGAACAGCATCAGCTCGGGGTCAAAGGAGGTGATCCTTCCCTCTGCTCAACACTGATGAGACACATCGGGAGGCTGGTTCCTGTCCTGGGCTCTGCAGTGGAGGAAGGACATGGACTTACTGGAATAAGTTCAGCAAAGGGCCATGAAGATGGTTAAAGGATCTGTCATATGAGGAGGGGCTGTGAGAGTTGGGACTGTTCAGCCTGGAGAAGAGAAGACTCAGGCGGGATCTTATCCTTGTTTATCTAATGGGATAAAGACAGACTTTTGTCTATGGTATCAAGTAAAAGGACAAAAAGCAATAGACAAAACCAAAATACAAGACAGTCCATTTATTCATTGATAAAAGCTCTTTTTCCCAATGAATTTTGGTTTCTTAGTTCCACAGTTGCATACACCTAGCTAGAGAGAGAGGATATTTTCCCCTCTTCCGTCTTGCCAACAGCACATTGTTTAGGAAGCTCAAAAGCATGAGTTTGAAACCCTTTAAAGCTGTAGAAGACATGAAATTATTCAGTTCTTAGGATAGTTCTCTCGCCATCAGACTAATAAAAAGGTGTGGCATTTGGCATAGAAACTTCTCTAAAAAGAAAGATGGCCTTCGGTGTGATGCTGAAACTTTTTTTGGTGCAGCCATAGTGGGATAATTAGTAGCAGTCACTTAGGATCATGAGTATTTTTGCGCAGTGGAATAAAGTGATTGCAAATTTTCAGACACAAAACAAGTGTAGGGGTTTTGTGTTTTGTTGTTTTTTGGCTTTTTGTTTTATTTCGGGTTTTTTTTCTGGATCCGTGTGCAGAATACTGAATATTTGAACACTGAGTTGCAATTTGAGAGATTTTTGGCTCTGGTCCATCATAGTAACTACTTAGTCTAAAAATTTTTCATTTTGCTTTGTTTTTTCACTTTAAGAACTTTTTATTTTTAACAATATTTTTATCAGTTTTATAAATAAAGGTTTTAATATACATCCCAGCTACTTTGTACTATCTTTCTGTTTGATTTGTGAGATTTCATATCTCTTCTGTGTTTATATTTATTGTTTTGGCAACTACATTCAACCATGTCTATAACAGCTGTTTCTATCTTAGAATCATTCATCTTACTTTTTGTTTGATTTATCTTCTGTCCACCTACAGTTGTCAGGGATAACACAAATCCCACCACAGTAATACTAAAGGATTTAAGATCGTCCCACAAATATTCTATAGTCTTAAGTGGATTTGTTTCATTTATCCTCTCTACATCCTCTTCTTTCTCAGACTTGGATCAGATTTGTAGAACGGAGAAAGGTACATAGGATATATATGAGTTACTAGGATTCTTGGACTTCAACAATCTCATTTTCCTAACAGATGTTCACCAGTTTATTTTGTATTAGCTTATTTGACTGCTAAAGAGGATCTGCCACCTGGTTCAAGACTTTTTCAGTAAAACAAGAAGACTGTGAACAAAAATCAATCTCTGCAGGTCACAAAACTCTAGAATTCTTTTGTTTATGTAGATGTTTTCTCCTGTTATTTGCAATTAGGTCTTAAGAGCTCTAATGGAACACTGCATTTATTTCTCATCCTTTCTACCTTGGCAAATGACTGGTAGAATTCAGAAGCTTTTATTTTTTTAATATAAAAAGTCATTAGAAGTTACTATTAACAAGCATTGAATAGTTGGTGTTGAAAATCAGACAGAAAATAAAGTTTGATTTGAAAGAAATAAAGTCCCCACTTTTCAATATATGAAAGTACAGTACTCACCATTTTCTGAATAAAAACCTTTTTTATTTCAAAACAGTTTTTATTTGTGTTATATGTCAAAATGTTAATGAAATATTTTGATTTTACAAAAGTGCTGGCAATTAAAAAAGTTGCTTTCAAAATCTGTAAGCGTATTCTTTGTCCCATTTCAGAATAAAAATCTGGATCTTATGGAATTCTCTATATAATTAAAAGAAATTGCATTTACTATAGATAGTGGTCGCTGTCTGCAAAGTTAATATGCATATCAGTCCTTGTCTTATTATCTTTTTATGGGTTTTTTATGTTATTTTTTACATTAGAATATAAAACTATTTGATTAAGTGCACACTATAAATTAATTAATCCATCTGATCCTGAATTGCGGTACAGTTTGCACTGCAGTTTACATTCTGTGTTAAAAAAATTACTCTTTTTCTTTCATCGCTGGCATTTAGTTGTGTGTGGGGATCGACTTCTTTACAACACATTTAGAGACAAATACAGAATAAGAAAAGTCTTGTCTGTCTGTCATTTGCTGATTTTAAAATGCAATATCTCTTAATGAAGTGAGGTGGGCTGATGCCAACCTCATGAAGTTTAACCATGACAAGTGCAAGGTCCTTCACCTGGGTCAGAGCAATCACCTCCTTCGACCTGCTGATCACACTCCTTTTGATGCAGCCCAGGATGCAAGCGCACACTGTCAGCTCATGTTCATTTTCTCATCGGCCAATACCCCTAAGTCCTTCATGCTAGATAAAATCTTTTATATATATATATATAAAGTAGATTTTTTTTTTTTTTGTATATGTGCACGTGCACATATGTGTATATGTAGAGATACTTTGAAATCACAGTGAAAATAAGGAGTAATTTCCACTGGACATTCTTTTTTCCTTATTCTAATTAAACTACTGCTTAGGAGTACCCTGGCTGTATGTCTTCAGGACCAAACAAAACTACCTGGCATTCAGAACACCCCTGTTAAAGGTGTTTCATTGAATTACACAAAAAAAAAAAAACAGGAACATTAAATGGTCTCTGATCTCATAACTACTATTCAACAAGAAATAATATTCATATCATAAAAGCTCATTTTTCAAATACTGCCATTGAATAGGATACTGAATTGAAATCTCATCACAGTGGACCATGAGTCTATCCAAATATAAAACTCCCTCTAGGATTTCAGAGAATTTCATTTAAATGACTCCCAAAGTTAAATGACTTCCTAGAAGAAATGTTCAAGTTAGTTATTAAATAAAATTACTAAAGAAAACATTGTGCTGAAATGCAGAACAAAATAATAGAAATTTTAGATATTTAGCAAAGTTAAAAAGGAATCAGAAAACCTTTAAATCACCTCCAAAATGAAAACCTATTTCAATTGATCAGAAATTTTCATCCAAATAATTCTACACATTTTTTTAGGCATATTTATTGATAATTTATGGCAGACTTACTCCTAGAACTTGGTCTTAGAACACAGGATACTGATATCTTGCTGCCATCCTAGAACCAAACACCATCTTTGAAGTCATTACTTCACATTATTTACTATTTCTTGCTTCAAGATAGAGGGCTGTCTATGTGGCAAACTCACTACTTTGTCCTCAAAAGAGCTGTTAGACTTAAGCATAAAGGCTGGCAACTCAGCATTTCCTATTGTCTTGGGTTTAACAGTGGCAGTCATCTTTTTCTTCTTCATAATAACTGGTGCAGCATTGTGTTTTCAAGTTTCTGCCTGGGAACAGAACTGATAACAGGAATGTTTTTAGTTACTACTCGAACGTTTTACTCTGACCAAGGACTCTGTGAGTCTCATGCTCTGCCAGGGAGGAGGGGAGGCTGGGAGGAAGCAGAGACAGGACACCTGACCCAAACTGACCAAAGAGGTATTCCATACCATAGCACGTCATGCCCAGGATGTAAATGGGGGTTACCCAGAAGGGCTAGTGCTCTAGGGGAGTTGGAGGAGGTATTGGGTCTGTGCTTGGTTGGGGTGGGGTGTCGTGAGTTATCTGTCGGTGGTTGGTGAGATGCTGTATTCTTTTCCCTTGTTATTTCCGTTATCATTATTATTATTGGTGGTAGCAGTAGTGATTTGTGTTATACCTTAGTTACTAAACTGGTCTTATCTCAACCTGTGGGAGTTGCATTCTTTTGATTCTCCTCCCCATCCCTCCAGGAGCAGAGGGAGGGCAAGAAAGGGGGGTTAAGTGAGTGAACGAGATGCATGGCTGGGTTTAAACCACGACACCTATGAAGCCAGACACCTACAGATTCAGAGAAGCTTCAGAAAACAGGTATAGAATCTTCTCTTATTACACTTTACAGGTGTGAAGCATTGCTTCTCCATGAATCCAGCTTTTTTTCCTTTCTCAGAGAAATGATAGCTGCATTTGCACCATTCCCTCCCTACTGAAATATAGACCAGAGTACTATCCTATACTCTCTGCTTACCAAATATGGAGTTACAGTTTTGCTTGATGAGGCAAATTCTAATTTCACAAAAATTAGTGTTTCTTGACAGACTTGTTATGACCAACACACATGTTTATCAGTAAGCTACATGAGTACTATGGCTGTTAATATGTGAGTAAAAGCATTTGTGCAACTGGAGGAAACATTTCAGCAGCAACTTAATCACTTTTATTGACAGAAATGTTTTCAGAGCTTTCATGTGTTGCACTAACCAAGCCTCAAAGCTGGGTTAGATGAACCTGCCCAAGGTTGTGTTTAGAGAACTTTATTTCCCAGCTGCTATTTCTTTTGAAAAGATTTTTGTCCACTAATAATGATAGCCATATTGTACGCAGACTAAGGGTTCTTAATCTTTCTTGAAAAAAAAAACAACAACAAAACAACAACAACAACAACAAAACCCCAACAAAAAACAAAACACCAAACCAAAGCACTGCTTAGCTTATCTTGTTTGCCAAGAAACTTGTTCGTAAAAGTCCAGCAGATCTAGTAAGGTCATCACCTTAAAAAAAAACATCTTTAGTGTTGAATCCTGAACATACATTTACTCTAGAGCAACCTGATGTTTTACAACTGCACTTAATCTATGATGCATTCTTCGAAATTTAGCAATTTTAGCAGTACAATTTACATTGTTAATTTTTAAGATTGTGATAAATTATTTAGGATAATTAACAAATAACGACTCTTTTTGAATAACCAAGAAAGCAATGCATAAGAGCTTAACATTTCTTCCTAAAAGTTTGTTTGTTTTAACAAAAGCTTTTTTAAAGTCTGTGATTTTTTAGTACAAATGAGGATGTATAAGAAATAGAATGATGTTAAATTCAGTTAGAATCATAGAATAGTTAGGGTTGGAAAGGACTTTAAGATCATCCAGTTCCAACCCCCCTGCCATAAGCTGGGACACCTCACACTAAACCATGGCACACAAGGCTTCATCCAACCTGGCCTTGAACACTGCCAGGGATGGGGCACTCACAACTTCCTTGGGCAACCCATTAAAACGCCTCACCACCCTCACAGGAAAGAATTTCTTCCTTATAGCCAATCTAAACCTCCCTGTTTAAGTTTGAACCCATTGCCCCTTGTCCTATCACTACAGTCCCTAATGAAGAGTCCCTCCCCAGCATCCCTATAGGCCCCCTTCAGATACTGGAAGGCTGCTAGGAGATCTCCACGCAGCCTTCTCTTCTCCAGGCTAAACAGTCCCAGCTTTCTCAGCCTGTCTTCACATGGTTGATGCTCCAGTTCCCTGATCATCCTCATGGCCCTCCTCTGGACTTGTTCCAACAGCTCCATGTCCTTTTTATGTTGAGGACACTAGAACTGTACACAGTACTCCAGGTGAGGTCACACTGGGAGTTAGAAGATGAGAGAAAACAGTTTAACAAATAAGAAAAGCAAAAAAAGCAGAAGAAAATCAAACTAATTACTGTGCTTCTAAGAGTCTCAAACAGAACTATAAACACTAGAAAATTTAAATAAAATAATTGACAGCTGGTGGCTTTCTTTTAACCACTCACTGCACCCCTATATTGCCGTCACATATTGTTATGATCAGTGGTATACTATTATGGACCTGCTGAGCAATTCCGTGTACTTGGAACATTTAGCATCAGATAGGATGTTAATTTAGAAGTCCCCTGGAGTGTTGGGAGTTTTTTAATCATAGCATAGCAGCCAGTCATCCAGAGTTGTCATTGGTGGTTCTTTCATTTCTGCTTATAAAGTTCATTTCTTTGATCATTGAAAACTGTTGGGTATGTTAATATTCATGACAAGCTCTGAACACTTTATAGCTTCTGCATCTTGTCTTACCTTGTTCCTGTCACTGTTACTATACATGTACTACCTTAAGTGGCATACCTTACTCAGCTGATCAGAGGATGAATACTTAAATGCACTGGCCTTTTAATAATACTGATTTGAATTGTCAAAATCATATTCAGAAATCATATTCAGAATAAAAAGCTATAACACAAATATTTATGAAAATTTGAACATCTTGAACTCAATCAATATCACATTCAGTTACCTTTGGACCAGACTGCAAAGGCAGAAAAGATGAAAGAAAGAGCAAAAGAAATCTCTGAAGTCATTATCACTTGCTTTTCTTACCTTGCTTAGCTTAGAGCCACTCTAAATCAGTCACCAAGTTTTTACTGTATCTCTTTTTCTGTTATACCAAAGAAGAGAATGGAGTTGGCTGCCTGAGCTTTTATGGTAATAGGAAAATTTAAAGCTGAAACTTTAACGCGCTTTAGAGTGCAAAACAATGAGAGAGAAAAGGAGTGAGTGCATATCCTGAACAAAGCAACCCCTTTATGGGGCCAGTAGACAAAACACATAATGATAGCTCTATCATGGAGGGAATTAGCTTACTATGTACAAATAAATATATGCCCTTTCCAGAAGCCCATAGAAATCTCTGATCTTTACAAAACAAGTCCTGCTAAGGATTGCAACTTTATAAAATAAGGAAAGGAGTCAGCATCCCATGTCACATCTTCAGATGTCTCTTCAGTTTGTAAAGGATGCCATGTTGTCAGAATGTGTCTTCAGTTGTCAGAATGCTTTTATACATTACAGATTAAGGTTATGGGGGACATAAGAATAGATACCTTTCAAAACAAAATGAAAACTAACACATTTATAAATCATCTAACTATCATTGTTTTCAGCCAGCATTTTAGAAGATAAATTTGAGACTATAACTTTGGGGTCTTCTTCTCCCCTTCCCATAATAGGAAAAATAAACATAAGGGAAAAAAAAATCCTGTTCGGTTTAGATCAACTAAGAGCTACTGTAGTTACTAGATCTTGATGTCAGATCAGTGAAGAGCTCAGTCTGCGTAGCTACTTTCAATTTGCAGTCTGGTTTTCAGCCTCTAAATTGCAATGCTCTACTGCACTAAGATGAACCATCCCCCATCCTTAACCTTGAATGAAGACACTCATTATTAATTACTATCTTCTTCCAGTAGAATTATACTGGCTTTCCACAATCATTCTGGTGACACTCTCCATCACCACTTTAAAATCACTGATTTGAATATCCTGGCTTAAATGTTTTTTACCAAAACCATAACACTCTCATAGGACTTAAGAACGAGGACTGACATGTCTGAAAGACTTATAATAAAATGAAAACCTAACAAAAACTTGACCTTGATAAGCACTCTCTATCACAGTTTCATTTGTGGGAAGAGCAGGCTGCTATCGGGTGCAGTACATAGCTCTTAGTTTCAGACTCTGGTCTAAACTACCCCATAGGGAAATTAATGAACAGCTTTCAACAGACCATCAATCTCACTCTAATAGGAGCTTTGTCTTGAACTGGGTGATGCAAGCCCAACACTAGCTGCAAGCATCACTGAGTAAGGGAGCAATGCCAAATAAACAGAACTTCAAAAGTAAAATGTGATAAGTTTTTAATAAGCTTACCTAGGTTCCAAATTGCAGTTTATTTTGACATAACTGAAAATAATTACCTTCTTAATTATTTTCACTTGAAACAGCCCTTGTAAGGTGTTCTGAAACTCTGAAACTATTATGCACAGTATAGTATGAGTATTTAGAGACATATTTAAGTATTTATTTACTGGAATACAACACTATCATCTGTTAATGTAATGTCATAGAGGGGTAAACAGAACATCAGAAACATATTTATTGGTATAACAGCACAACAGAAGCTAATAACATTTTCAGCATCCTCCAGTAGCAGATGTTCAACACATCTGTAAGATACGAAGCTCAGTTTCTTCCTTCTTAATGCTATTACACCTCACTTGTGTTCTAGAATTCAAGGATTTCAGGTGAAAGAAATGAGGCACAAATACAGAACTCACAACTAGTTTATTAATATAGGAAAATATAGAGATATTAACAGATACAGTAAAGGATATTTCTGATGCTTGGTTACCTTACCAACACCAAGGACCCTGTGAAGGCAATCAGAAAACCAGCTCCAAGAAACATCATCACAGTGCACCGTGGCACACTTACCCTTAGCGGGTGTCCCCCTGGAGACAACATTGACCTGGGTGGTATGAGGTTCTGCAACCTCACATTGCATGAGGCTCAGGTTTTTATACTAACAAAAATGCACACTCATTCTGAGGCAGTGGGTCAGCCTATGTCGGAAAAAGTGGCCAGCAATATCTAGAAAGGTCTCCAAGGGTCGAGACCTTTCCAGGGAGCTCTAAGGTGGAACTTTCCAGGTAGTAACCAAAGCTGGACTTTCCAGGGAGCAGCCAAAGTAGGCCTCTTCAGGGAGGAGCCGAAGCAGACAAACAGTACTTTTCTATTTTTGTGTGTTTCACCACGGACCATTATGTATTGTCCCTGACACAACTTGAAAGGGGAAAAATATCCTAAATGGTTATCAGCTGATCTGCCAGTGAGGCTCTGTCAAAAAAACCCACTTTTTCACTAGTGACTTAAGTACCCTGTCTTCTATTTTAATTCCTGTTCTGTCTTTGTATTGTGCTGCCACCTGTTTTGTCCCTTGTATGCTCAATGAAAAAAAAAAAGACCAAATTGCTATAAAGCAGCTCTAAAAAAAATCCCATATATATCTTGGAAAACACAACTGAAAAGAGCATTCCAAATGCTGAACTGAGGATGAAGACTGACTCAAAACTTAGCACAGAGGCCTTGCTGAGGTATGAAATGGAGTCATAGAGGTAGAAAGACTGCTTAAAGAAAAAAAAAAAGCCTGAAAAATCAACATTTTTTTTTTTTCCTAGCAGAATTGCTATTTTTGTTGCCAGGAACAAGGGCATAAATATAATATCAAGTCATTTGTCATTTGTATGACAAAATAGTGTGGGTCATTCCAATTAGAGATAGGTCTGCACAACATTCAAAAACCACAGGCTTGTCCAGTAATTGTGAGTTCTTAAGGTTTTCATCTGGGGACAGATGTACAAATTATGAAAAGCTGAATTGCTTAATGGTCTTTCAAAATTTGTATTACCTTCCAGTTATGGACTTTAGCATAAAAATGTCTTTGAGCTTGTCTTATATTATTTTTTCTCCAATTATTAGCCTGGAAGCAAAGAACCACAATTCACTTTTTATCACCCTGCAAGAAAAATACAAGCTGCAAGAAGCATATAAAATATAGAAAGTCTCGAAGTCCAAGTGCACACACATGGACACTGATTTTGTGCCATATATTCAGAAAAAGACCACTTGTGTTAGCTTCTGTTTTGTTGGAGTAAGAATGGATGGAACAGGCTTATACACATAGATATTAAATTGAATAGTCTTTCCCCACCTTTTTCCTGCCCTATGATGACTGTAGCAAGAACATGGTCACCAGAATGAAAGAAAAAGCATCAGTGCAGAGTATATGGTATAACCTATTACACATAATAGAATATTTATTCCTTAAAAAGCAAAAGAAACTCATGCAATAGCCTATAAAACTGTAATTCATATTTTTATTTCAGTGAAAATGATGTGCATAGTGATCATGAGTGTGGCTGTGCTTCAGCAAACAGTTCCAGAAAATTTTCCTTCCTCTTTCTCTTATTAGCATTATGAAAAGGATACAGTCTTACCATAAAAACAAAAGAACAAATGGACAAAAAAGTTGGGGTACATAAGAAGTTACCTTCAAGCAAAATTAAGAAATACAACATATCATGGCAAGTCAAATTGGCATGGCTTCAGTTGTGCAGAGAAGTATTCAAATGAGATCAGGAACAACTCAGTATATTTTCTAGATTTTAGCATTACCGTAATATATATTATTATAAAATTTCCTGAAGGCAAAGGAAATAGTGATAATAATGGCAATTTTTTATCTCAAGTGGGCAGCAGCCACTGCCTTTCTGGAGTTTATTTCTTTTATTTTGTCCAAATTTTTTTATTTTGTCCAAATTTTTTTTATTTTGTCCAAAGGCTTTGTTTTAAACTGCTCACATTTTTAGCTAAAATCTATTGTGGTCAAATGCCAGAAAACACTGAGGCTCAAAAGAGTCATTACAGTAAGATTGTTACCATCTGATTCACAGGCATCTTCTTGTGGCCTAGTTATTAGTCCATCTGTTCTACTCTTAGTTATCGAGAAAGTGAAATATATTCCAATTCCAGTTCAAATATAGAGCCTATTGCATTAAACAAATGTTCCACACTGGAAATGAATGTTTTAAATACTGGAAAAGGAATACATTTGTGAAGAGGGAGGGGAATAAAAAAGGTCTGGGAAATTTCAGTTGCTTTGCTCTAAAAAACGTAGGAAAAGATAGTTGCATATGATGTGACACAGTGCCCAATTAGTCCTCAGAAATTTTGTTGTGTAAAAGAAGAACTGAAGTTAATGAATAAGTTATAGAAAGTTAATGTTTTTGACAAACTGCTTTTAAAATATTAAAGTATTTCAAAGAAACCCATACAACTGAAGGTATTTTAAGTACATCTGACTGCAGTGATGGCCTCATAACCTCTTGAGATCCCACAACTTTTCTGAGTAAAATTATTACAAATATACAAAGTGAAAAGACCTTTCATTTGGAATTTACTCTAAGTGACCTCTGAAGCCTACATAGGTTGTAAAGGAAGGCAGAACAAAACCTGTAGTAAACATCAACTCAGAAGGCAACTTCTCCTAGTAACTGCATGAAAGAATCCCTAAGGTTTCTGGTATGATTTTATCTGACCTTTAGATAAAGGGCCCTTCTGTCAATTGATTTCTTTTGCTGGTCCTTTTCTTCTGTGGTTGCAGTAGATGTAGTGGGCTTCATTTTACAGCTGGTGTGCGCAATGAAAGTGAGTAGTGTTGAAAGCAAAGTTACTGAGCTACTCATCCTCATATGCAGACGATTATAAACTAATCTGATATCTGCAGTAATTTTACTTGCTTAGCATCACATTTTACAAACCAATAAAGAGCATTTAAGTCCACTAAATTTCTTTTTTTTTTTTTTTGTTTGTTTGTTTGTTTTAGTTACATAATTTTTATACTGTACCTTTCTGAGATCTTGGGTCTAGACACGAAATATTCCAATATCTGTTTTGTTTTTAAACACTTGAACCTTTGATTTCTGGTCCATTAATGAATCCTCTGATGACAGTGCACTCAGCTCATACTTGATAAAAGAACAAGTGTCACTTTAGTGCTTCTGGCAGAACTGCGGAGGTTGCCATCTCCACAGGGCTTGTCCATCTGTTCCCCGTGTGACCAGACAACACTGCGAAAAGGCTGTCGAACTTCTCAGGGGAACCTAAATTCATAGCTGCAAAGGTATGACACATGATCAAAATGCCAAAATTCATCAAGAAGCCTGACAATACACACTGAAGGAAAAACTATGCCGCAGGTGTTCATGTTTGTGTATTTGTATCTGAGGTCTGTACATAATTCAGATGCTTGTGTTAATATAAACATTAAAACTAAAATAAGAAGTTGGGGATTTTTTTGAGATACATCCCACATTATCTGAGCTGTTCTACTCTGTACTTCAGAGAGGGAACCCTGAATCATATACGTGTTATGGGGCACCACTATGCTTAAAGGTGGCATATTTACCTCAGGGTTTCTAGCTCTCCACATATATCTCTTGTCCTTTCCTGTCAACTGTAAACACAACATAGGTAAAGCAGTTTCCTTTGCATCTGGCCATCACCTGCGCAAAGGCAGATATTTTGCACAATTATAGCACAGTTCAAATTCAACAGCAAGTTCTATCCCCCAGAAGGTTCTTAGAGAGCATCTTTTGTTTGTAATATTTCAATAAACACAGGATGGTGATGAGTAGCCAGTAATCTGGAGCAAGTCCAAGGAACCAAAAAGCAGCTAGCAGTGAAAGCTTCCCATGAAAAAACAGTCAGTCTCTACAGAGACATCCAAGAAGACTTTCCTTGACATGACACACCATATCATAACATTCAGGTTATGAGATCATAACAGTCCAGGAACAAGTATATGGCTTTTTCTTGGTCTGTGTTAAAATGGAGAATAACAAATGAAATTGTCATTAATTATTGAAGGACTGCATTAAAATTTTTGAGAAGGAAGAGTGTCCTCAAAGGCTTGCTCTGAATCATGGCTACAAAACCAGCATTATATTTTTGACAGAAATGAGGAAAAATAAAACAGAATTGCAGAGACTATTAATGTTGTGAATAAAATAATTTTGTTCCCCTAGGGGGATCTTACAAAAAAAATTCTCTCAGGGACTTTTCTAAAATTATATATATATATGAAATACATACACCTACACATGCAGGGCTTACATATTACACTGTAAGATGAATGTAAGATGAATATAAATCTTTCACCCTTGTGTATGTATGTACAAGACTGGCAATAAGACAAGAGTTTGAGTCAGTCTTAAATTGTACAGGGGGCTGAAATGAGTAAGATTATAGCCTTCTCAATAGTTCTGGCTACCTCACTTTAATCTGCAAAATTATCCTGCAAGTATTTCAGAACAAGGGTTTCAATATAAGTATTGCACTTCTGCTCTAACTGGAAAGAGAACAACATACACACACATGCCACCACCCCCAGAGTGCTGGCACTTCTACTTTTCATGCAAAACAAGCTAAAAATTTGCAATGCATGTGAAAATAAAAAATAACAGAAGAAAGTGTGGGGAACAGGGCAGGTGTAAAAACAAGCCAAGCACTCCCAAGCCTCTGGCCCTTTTTCCTCTTCTATCTGGCAAGCTTTCATCTATCCTGTTCATCTGTTTCTATTCTTGGCTGTTTAGTCTGATTGCACATAGCTTGTCTGGTCCAATTCACTCTTGATGTTCACTGTTCTTTTCTTACTTCATTTCTATCTTAGGAATTAATTCCTTTCTAAGCAGCAGCAAGGTATCAAGAGACAACAGCAAGCTCAGGAAGAAAAGAGCATCTCAAGTAACTCAGAAGCGAGTCAACAGCCAGATCACTATGCTGATGTGGTTTTATAAAATGAAGTATGGCTGAATACAGTTGATGATGAAAAAGGACATGCATAACACCAGATAGGTCAGGAATACAAATCCTTGAAATCTGAAAGGTCTCCTTTTGTAGTCAACTTTAACCACTCTTGGCAGGCATTGCAAGGGCTCCAGGCTCTCAGTTCAGTTAAAACTTCACATTCCTGTGATAATTTCAAGCTTACTATAGCCTTGAAAAAGGTTTGGAATTTAAGAATGGAAAACAGTCGCAAACTAATCCAGCAGCAAGTAGGCAAAGTAGCTGAAAGTCTGCAACATAATTATGATATTGGGCTGGCGTGTGGAAGTCTGGAGACAGAGAAACAGAAAAAAAAGGCAGAATCAAGGAATATTGCACCAAATTATCCTTTTATTTGTTGAAATCAAGACATTAGTAATTCAGAAACACAAAGTGGATTTTTGCATAGGTAGGATTAGCTCCTACTGATTGCAGCATGAAACAGCCACAATGTTTTATAACTCAGGTGATCAAAGAAAACCATAAGAAACAGCAGTTTTAGGAGAGCACACACTTTTAGAAGAGACTTACATAACTGTAACACATGTTATGATGAAAGTAAAAACAAAATCCTAAAGATATTCTTCATAGTTCTAAGTAGAAGTTCAAATTTAACTCAGCAAAATCAGTTACAGCAACTATACTGCCTCCAGTTCTAGCTTTAAAGACATTGGAATTTTACTGAAAAAAATTATTCTTAAAGAAAATGCGTATCGTAAAACTAGTAATACAGTTGCTACCACATTGTTGAATGCAGTAATTTTATGAAGAAACATAGGAGAATTTATGTGTTACTTAGAATGTGGAAGTGTATCAGGAATTATGTTCAACAAAATTGCATCATACTGTACATGATGGCATATGTATTAATTGTGGTTTTAGATAAAAATTAATCCTATTTAAAACATTGGTTTAAGTTATATGCTTGCCTTCTCTGGTTTTAATACATATTCATCTTTTTAAATGTGGGGTTTTTTTATTGGACAACAAACTCAATTCCACACTTTTAAATAAAAATAAATAATATTTATGATTAAATTATCCATATTATTAGTTATGTTCACAAGAGTTAATCTATGCTATACCATATTGAATTGATTCATAGTATGAAATCAAGCACAAGAACTCTATTTGTGATTAAATCTGAGTAGAAAACCTAATTATCTTACCTGACCGATGAAAAAAAGGCAACACTTTCCATCTGTAGAGTTTTAATTTCCTAATTAAAATGTATAGAGGCTTTGTAATTTAATCATGAAATGGTACAAGGAAAAACAGACTTGGTGATAGCTTTGATAATTAACTCTTCTTAATTTATTGCTGACAGGTTAAACTATCATTTCATTTGCCATTGTAGGACCAGTAATCAAACAGCACAAGAACTTACAAAGAGTTAGCCTGTCCAACTAAAAGCATCATATCATGGTCCATCGTCAGAGGTTTCTCTTCACTCAGGAAAATTAGGTTTTGACTTCATTGTTGAAAGATGTTAGAATCTGACGCCAAGGCCACCCAGCACCCTCTTCCAGTATTAGGTTTAATTCAAGGGTCTGTTTCTGAACAGTGTATGGGAGTCAGTTCTACAGCTAACAGTTGCTTCATTGAGGTTGTGCTGAAAAAAATAATCATTTCAAACTGATTGTTTTCCTATCCTACCTTCCAATCTGGAAATAATACACAACTCTCACTTCTTCAAAAGAGGAGATTTTTAAATTGTGTGCACACGCAGCCACATGTGTATGTCAAATGGGTCTTACAGCATTCTCTTATTTCCCATGTTGATAAGATCACCTCTCATGTCCTGTATACACTGGAGTGTCTATGATACAGTTGCTTATGTTTACACACAGCAGGGATAAAATAAGCAGAAGAAATCTTTTTATTCCCACAGGAAAAAAAGAAACCCAAACAACAACAACAACAACAACAACAAAACCCACAACCATGAAGACAACTCTGCTTATTGTGTCATTCTGTAGTAGCTAAAAAGAGTGGCAAACACTTTTACCAATTGCTGCATCAGGGAAATCTGACCCTGATAGAGTAGTACCTGTAAGGCTAAAATATCTCTTGGCCCCTTTCCCTCCATCACAGTCTCATACCTATCACATCAGCTGCTGCAACAGGAGGGTGTGCAATGAGGTCAGGCCTCCACTGAACTGAATGAGGATTTTCAGCAACTATCCATGACCTCCTCTAACCACAAAACCACCAGTATTCTCTGATTCCAGCCCTTAATTAGATGAAAACTACTGTGTC
Source organism: Agapornis roseicollis (assembly GCA_002631895.1). Taxonomy (NCBI): domain Eukaryota; kingdom Metazoa; phylum Chordata; class Aves; order Psittaciformes; family Psittacidae; genus Agapornis; species Agapornis roseicollis. The sequence goes on along the minus strand of NDXB01012198.1, from coordinate 232,114 downwards.
AGAGCCATATCTGTGCCCCAACTCCTCTCTTTTCTCCAGACAGACAAATAGGAAATGATAACATCTGCACATCTAAAAAAGCAAATATAAATTGTGCACCACTATGCACACTGCCAGCTGTAGCCATGCAGAAAACTACTAACTTTAGACACCAATTAAAATGATCACAAAGTATAGGAGCTGAAAGCATGGTGAATTGGGCACACAGCCAGGCAGACAGGTCCAGATCTATCAATAACAGGTTTTATAGGAAAAGGGGAGATGTTTACAGATAATATATATATAGTATAAAGAAACTGAAGATATTTGCTGCTATTGCTATTGGGATGTTTATTAAAATCTGAACACATTCTTTGGAACAATGGTGAGAAAATGTAGGCCGTCACGCTTACTCTGTAAATAAAATTTAGTTTCCATGGATGTAAGCCTATTACTTTACAAAATAAAACAATAGAACAACAATATTCCATGAACTATATACACTTACTTTTGTAGAATAATTACCATTCTAATTCTTAAATAGATGTCATGAAACTTCTGTTTTGAAAAATGCTTCACTTTAGTCTCATGTTATTTTTATGTATTTTTACTGTTTTCTTCAGTTCAAAGGAGAAAGCTTTTCAACAAATACTGTTTAGGCTGGTTTGATGATGCAGTTTCTTGATAGTGATATTCAATATCAATTTATTATAATTATCAAATGCTCCCCAGCTGGCCCAGAGCCACCTTATCCCAAGGCCATGCCCAGCAGTAGAAGAGACCTGCCCAAACCCAGTCCATTTCAGCAGCCCTCCTCAGCTCACCCCCAAATGGGCGCTGCATTTAAGAAAAATTACACTGTCATTTTCAGGCTAAGAAATCATTAGGCTTAACAGCAAACTGCCTGTCACTGTACAGGAGTACTATAACTCTGAAGGAGGAAGATGCATACATAGAGAACCGTGCAAATCCAGCATTTCAAGATGTGGCATAGGGCAAACTGAACATATATACTTACATCACTTCTGTTCCTGAATAGGGTCTTACTTCAAATGAAGTTCACATGGAGCTTTTCTCTTCCTTGCAACCTTGTCTTTGTATATATAGAAGGTATCAGTTACTTAATTTTGTTAACAGAAAAGACATTAAAACAAAATAACGTTTCTGTTCTGAATGATCACCTGAGCCATTTATTGCATGTGTGTTGTAACGACATGTGTAATTTTTGATGTGGCTATTTTAAATAATACAATAATGAAAATCACTGGGATTTTTAAATGTTTACTCAATGTGTAAAATTTGTAAAATAGAAGAACATCAATCTAAATTGTGTGCACACCAATAAGAAATAAAATTCAAACTCCTCCTCAAATGCACAAGAGATAAGTGGAGCATTTAAACAATGCATTCTGACCATTAAAACTTCAAAGTCATGTATATTTTTCCTTAGATATATATCAGAAGGAACACAAAGCACATTTAATTTAAAAGGTACACTGTTCATAAGCAAGAATATAAGAGATTAAGACTCAAGACAAGACATGCAGCTCAAAAAAAAAACCCAGACCCCAAAACAAACAAACAAAAAAAGATATTAAACTCCAGTGACAATTATTTTATTTCTTTCAAATCCTTCTTTAAAACTGTAGAAAGAAACAGACCAATTAAGAAACCACAAGTAGTGACTGTGGAGAAAAAAATTATTTATGCAATAAACCTTCAATCTAAAGAAGTGGGCAAAGGTTTTTTGTGATCAGCTGTCAGAATTATGCAGAAGGCATAATTTTTTTTTCCAAGTTTTTGTAAAATCTTCCTTGATATGATTTGTCACATACATAAAATCGAGAATATATCTACAGGAAGATCATTTGAGATTTTACTCTTAACTGATAAAATGAAATTAGTCAATTATCCAGAAGAAAGATGCTTTAGGAGACAGTGGCATAAAAATCAGTTCCTTAAGACAGGAGAATAGCAGCAAAACAATAACTACTGACTTAGGCAGGTAGATTTTGACAAATTAAAAACCTGGCAGTTCAGACTGGGGAGGTGTGGGATAAAACACACGCAGTTCTTTAGCAAAATTACTTTTGTGATACAGCTATAATCTGTTCCAATTATAAGCTTCCACTTACCATGGAGGAAAGATGTGCGTATTAGCAAATGAGCTAAGCAATGAGCTCTTTCTGGGCACTCAGATACAAGAAGGAAGTTAGCAGAAAGTGGAAGCTAGATCAGGGCACTAAGGATGAAGACAAAAATAGGTATGGACAAAATCAGAAAAATAAAAGCATGCAAGACATGTAAATAATAAGAGATATGAAGAATCTAAATGAATTCTTTCATAGGAATATTAGGAGAATGAGGGAGCTTATGGAAAGGGTTGTTCTGAGCAGTTCCTAAAAATATCAGGTTTGATAATCTAACCATAATAAATACTACCAGGGACAAAAGAGAAAAATCTTGTCCCTGAGTGAGGGAGGAGTAAATAAGAGAGATATCTTCCTTATTCCAAATAACTTTCACTTAAATAACTTTCACTCTTCCAAATCATCTTAGCCTAATGCACTTGGTAATTTAAGGAACTGACTGATGAAACTGCAGATATTTGAGAAATTGAGAAGGATGGGAAAAAAAATTAAACCCTCTACTTCAAAAGACCATGAAAGGAAGAAATAGGGAATTATTGAGTTATTATGTTAATTTCAAACTGCAGAAAATAATTGGGGAGGGGAGAAGGCAAACAAAGGATGCATAGTAAATACAGGGGAAAAAAGAGATAAATGGCAGTGAACAAGAATTTATCAAGAATGAGCAAAGTCAAACCAATATGATTTTAGTTTACTACAGAAAATCTGGCACTGAGGAGAGATAAAAATCAGCAGATGTGGTTGTTTATCTTACATAAAACATTTTTATAAGCAAACTGAAATCATGGATGGGATGAATGTTGTAGGTGTAGAGCTCAGGAAAACAGTGTTCCAGGAATGGCCTTTAATGGTTCTCTCTGAATTAGATGGCAAATGGATTTCTGCAGAGCTCTATTCCTCATGCATCTGTGTTCTCATACCTGTTCCATATTTTCATTAACAGACTTGGTGATAAAATAATGAAATTAGGATTACAAATACATTGAAAGACAGAGTTGAACCTGACAGATTGGAGATGAATCTTGAAAAATAATTGGATGTTATTTAACAGAGAGAAGTAGAACTTACTAAAGGCCAGTCATCTACATAAATACATGGTTTGAAATAATTGGGTGGAAAATCACACTGAGAGATGGATATAGTAGTTATCTTAATAAGCAGCAGAATATAAGTTGATTGAGTCACGCTTTTGTAACCAGCCAACTAAATCTTGAATTGTCACATGTAAATGAAAGACAAATGCAACAGTTTTTTTATTTAGACAGTACTGGTAAGGACAGAGTGGAAGTACTTTGTGTCCACCTTGAGGCAATCTATTTCTAGAAATATGGCAGGAAGAGAGTCCAGAGGAGAGACACAAATATGAGAGGTTTTTAAACCATGGTTTATTACAGAATATTGAATGAAGAGATGGCCAAGTTTAATTTGAAGGGCAGAAACTGATACCAAGGGAGAAAAAAACAAAGTAAGCATACACCTAAATAAACACTGCAAGAAGGTGGAAGGAATTAACCTAATATCATATTCATGTGGATACAAAAACCAGCAAACTGCTTAAATTATAATGAACAATATATTGACAAAACCATGTTAATTATAGGGCAGAAAGGTAAAGCTTGGGTCGCAACTTTCAGGAAAGCCATGGCATTTCCAGTGCTGGAGGTGTTTAAGTCTAGGTTGCACAGATGTCTCTCTGACTCTACCTAAATATAATTGACCCTGCCCTGCAGTAGGTTGGATGGACACTGGCTGGATAAATTCTTGAATTCCCTTCTGGCAATATTATAATGTAACCACCCGTAATTCTCACTGCATTGAAATCAGTGCCAATGCATTTAATAACCCTCCTTTTTTCCCCCCCTTATTATGACCTCTTACAAGAAACTTTAATAAAAGCTTTTTAGCCTGTTTAAAAGGCAACCAAGTAATTGCAACCTCCTCTAACATACCATTCCACACAGAACTAACAAGCAGATTTGTGCATGCCTGTGCTAAGCTTCCAATGCAGAATTTAAAAGGGTGTGTCTTTTGCTCAGCAGTGCTATAAGTAGTGTTCAGTGTTCAGCATGTAAATAGTATGAAGACCCTCCACATTTCCTCTAACAGAATCAGAGCTAGGGGCACTTTGATTACTAGAAGATGCTAAGATACACAAGAAGGCGCACCACCAGGTGTCCTTCCCCTCCCACCCCCTACTCTCCTTCCCAATAAAAACCCATGCCCAGCCTCCATTCTACCCTGAAAAAAAAGCAAGAAAGTTGTGTGTGACTCACTCAATAAGCAGAGAGGTAGCACTGCCCAGACCTTTGAGAACCACAACCTTCTGACTTAATTCCACATTAGGAGCTTAGATTCTACTGCCTGAAGAAAAAGCTCAATATTTTCTGTGCCTGGCATATGAAAGATACTTCCAGTATTAAGCAAATGCCTACACAAATTAAATTGCTCAGCATCAATATGTCTTCAAAATGTATTTATGTACAAACATATATCAAGGTTTAACTAAGAAAGATATCAAGTTTTAACTAAGAAAATAGACACCATTAAAGAAACAATGCTGTCAATTAGTAGCCCAGAAAACATGAAGTTCTGAAGACTTTCTACCATGAAGAGGAATCCATATAGATTCTGATTCACGAGGCTATTATTCTCCTTTCTCTGTTTCACTCACCATCATTTTGTGTCTCTGTTGGGAGCTAATGTGAGAAATACTGCAGCATACTTGATTAGACATGCTTGTGGTTTATAAAAAATACTTCTAGATCACTTACCTTTTACATGTGATTGGCAAATGACTGGTAGTCTGATAGGAGGCAGGCTATAAATGTGAAGTCTGAAATGTGGTTCTGCAACTTTAAACCACTGAACAATATTGTAACTCTATAATTGTCATTTACATGTTGTCATGTTGTAGATTAGTAAAAATTTCACAAAAGGACATTTTATAAATTCCCCTACATGAGAAAGCTGACTCAGAGAGGTGAAGTAAATAGCTGAAAGACACCCTGTGGCCTCAAGCCTGTTAGGAAAAGCATCCAGATCTTCTGCATCTCCTAGCCTAAGCTAGGAAAAACATCCAGGTCTTTGCATCCCTCTGTTTTAGCTGCTGGACTATACTGACACAGTAGGCACCATTTAATACATAGGCATTTTAAAATAATCTGTTTAAATGGGGATTCTTGTTGGATAAGAAGAATCTTCAGTAAAAAGAAAGTCATATGGAACTACAGTCAATATTACTAAACCATGCTTTTCAATTAAAATTACGGCAGAATTAAAAAAGGTTTTCTGAAAACTTAAAGGCTTAACTGATTATGAATCTCATTCACAATTCAGGTAGGAGCAACTAATATCTTGGGAAGTCTTCCTCCCCTTTTGGAATATAAGCACTAGAAGGATGGCAACATTCTTACTCTGTTCATTCTGTTTGGCAGAAGAACACAAACCACTTTCCTAATCTGCAAAGACAGGATGCTCAAGGTAAGTAAATGGAGAAAATATTTGAACATAAACCAGATTAAATTACAAAAATGGAGGACAAAAGAGAAACTATGTCATAAAGTTTGTTGCCAACTAAGTCATCCAAGAGGACTTTTCTTCATCTGAGATTCAGACTCTAAAAGATGATCATGAACAATTTATCTCTGAAAAAAAAAAAAAAACC
>NDXB01012198.1:199069-211418 GCA_002631895.1 Agapornis roseicollis | reverse complement strand
AAAAGAAAAAAAAAAAAAAAATAAAAGAAACATATGATCCCAAAGATATGGAACAAAAGTTGTGACCACAGAAGTCCAACCAACCCACAGGGGAAGCGAAGGGTCACTCATGTCAAAAGAGGGTAACTCAAGTGTAGCTCCCAGTATTTTGTTTCTTCCATTGGGCTAACACATGTGCTGAGCCTCCTGGTTGATTCCGTGGCAAAGATACACCTACAAATATTTCTCTTTAATTGCTCAGGTTGAATAACTTCATAACGTATGAATAGCATGAGAGTCAGCAGGTCTGGCACATTAGTTTTAAAATCCCTAGATTTTAAAATATGCTCGGCAAATGCATAGCAATGAAAAAGAACTGTACAAAAAGGGAAGACTCTTTTTCTTAGGGTTTGTGTTAACTGCCAGACAATATGGATTACGCATTTTTGAGTGTGAATAGAACTATCTGCTTTTGCAAGGGCTCACTAATCATGAAATTAATGGTCTGTCAAGAAGTTCCACTGTGAGCACACTTGTTTGAGCTTTGGTCATTATTTGCTTTTCTTTCTTCCATTAAACAGGAATAAGCACCAGCCTAAAACAGACTTCTCTCTCAGGTTTCAGTTCTACATGGCATTGACTTCTACTGAACTAAACAAAGCAGAAAACAAAGTGCCTCAGCACTTTCCAGGATGGATGTGATGACTATTTTTTTCTCTTTGAATGTGACAGGTACTTACAGTTGTTGCTCAGCCCATCTTTTCTGCTTTTGTTTGGAAGCTCTATGTTAGGGTTATACTTTGGCCTAATATGTAGGTAGAAATGTTTGTAAATCCTTGCTGAAAAAAATTAATATAGTACAGTATAAAAGCTCTGCTGCTAAAATCATGGCACTGTACCTCCTGACAAAACAGTGGTTGTATCATAAAGGCTGCATAATGATTTTCAGACTGCCTCAAGAATGCAGAATGTGACAACATGATAAGAAGTGATAGAAACTGGAATTTTCATTATGGCTTTCAACATTCCTTCCAAGTCCTAACTTAGCTGCTGGAAATGTTTGTAAATTGCAATGCCTTTAAATGCTGCTTTTTAAATCAATAACTTTAAATTTGCCAACTTCCACAGAAAATTAATAGTATACAACTAAAACAAGAAAGTTCATTTTTATAACTTAAAATGAGGTATAAGCTCAGGTTAAAGTTTGCTACTTCAAATGCTAAATAGAATAACAACAATATTCTAAAAAAAACCCACAAAAAACTACAGATGGCAGTGCTTTGAAGAAAACTCCTGTCCTGTCTGATAAACAATACATGGTTTTTGTAGAGAGATTTTTATATATATTTTATTAACCTACTTTATATTTAAGAAAAGGCCTTTTGAAATGAATTTAACCTAACAATATCTGTCAAGAGGTTTTAGTTATGGGGAGATTGTGCTGTGTACACATATAGATGAATCCTTATAACAGCTTTTTGAATTGCATAAAATTGACATTTAATTTCTAAAATATGCCATTTCTTTACAGATGTAATAGTTTTTGTTTTGCACTCGGGAAGAGTGTTCTTTTATCTGTTTACAGGCTCTAAAGCTATCAGTGTGATGAAAACTCAGTGTGTTGGAGCTTCACTGAGCATGGGTTTTGTATTTTTGTTTCTCTTAGCTGCAGTATGAAACCATGACTCTTTTTCAGTTCTGAAAGTATAGAAGTTTTCATTAAACACTCATTTGTCCTGGCAAAACAATGCTTTTCAGTTTTAGACAATAAGATTGTTGTAACTCAGTAATACTATCCACCTGAGGAGTGACTTATTTTTTGAATTTGATAGTTTCACATATTTATGAAACACTTCTGAGACTTCTATGGTTTCACTGAGGAAAAAAAAAAGATATCACACTTCTTGTGATTCATCTTACCTAGACCTCTAAAACTCCTTGCCCCCTTTGCAGCACACAGAAATAGGTTCCACACAAGTTCATCTTGGAAGTAGAAGCAAATATAAGAAAAGGTTTCTATTTGTTTGCTAACACTGTTGAGTTTCCTCGTATCATAGAAAGGGGTTATAAATCATAAAATAGAATCATAGAATAGTTAGGCTTGGAAAGGACCTTAAGATCATCAAGTTCCAACGCCCCTACCATAGGCAGGGACACCTCACACTAAACCATGCCACCCAATGCTGTCCAACCTGCTCTTGAACACTGCCAGGGATGGAGCATTCACAACTTCCATGGGCAACCCATTCCAGTACCTCACCACCCTAACAGGAAAGAATTTCTTCCTTATAGCCAATCTAAACTTCTCCTGTTTAAGTTTGAACCCATTAGCCCTTGTCCTGTCACTACAGTCCCTAATGAAGAGTCCCTCCCCAGCATCCCTATAGGCCCCTTCAGATACTAGAAGGCTGCTAGGAGGTCTCCACGCAGCCTTCTCTTCTCCAGGCTGAACAGTCCCAACTTTCCTAGCCTGTCTTCATACAGAAGGTGCTCCAGTCCCTTGATCATCCTCGTGGCCCTCCTCTGGACTTGTTCCAGCAGTTCCACATCCTTTTTATTTTGAGGGCACCATAACTGTACAGAATACTCCAAATGAGTTCTCACAAGAGCTAAGCAATTAAAAGAGATTTTTTTTTTTTTTGCTCATTTCTATGTAGCCACTGTCAGTCGCTCTTAAAATATGCAAGATTCCCACACAAAATGCAAACCGTAAGAGGGGTCATTTTGTGATTGCTTAATCACATGAATGTGATGTAATGTATGTAATTAATACTTAGCTTGTATTAATTCTTCGAGCAAGATGCTGTGATAATTAAAATAGCAGCTTTAATTTTTGTAGTATTTTAAGCCTCCTTGTAGATTACCAGTTCAAAACTACCATTTTCAAATACCAATTAAAATTGCATTATTACTGCATTTCACTGCAAAGAGCAAAGATAATGCTACAGCTAATGTAAAACTGTTTCTTATGAACTCAACAGATCCTTTAAGAGCAAAGACTCAGTGCCTAAACATGTCTTCTCAAAAACACTTCTGCCTTCTGGCAAAGAAATTTTTGTCTGTAACAGTAATGAAAGAATTGCATATGTTATGCACCAGGTAGCAGATGACTTTTTAAACATTTTTTTCTTTGAATTTCATTAGAGTCTCATGCAACTTAATTTTATGCACAAATCTTGATTTTTTATTATTTTTTCCCAAAAAAATAGAGTCATACTGCAGGTTTTCTGAAAGGACAGATTTTCATTTTTTTGTCAAAAAATTATAGAATCTATTTGGAATTCAAGATTTGTGATGGCTGCTTCTCTCTTCAGATTTTTATTCATTAAATTTAAATTATATCATCATCTACAACTGGAAAATATCAGGGTCTGAAATGCATCTCCTAGGCTAATACTTGTCAAGTAACTTTAATATGGAACAGTTTTCTTCAAGAAGGTGCAAGATCTACATAAGCATTAGGTGCAGTTCTCACCAGGTTAAGCAGTTATCAGACAACATCAGACAAAGAAATGATGACACTAATTTTCTATTTGGTTGTCTTCTACTTCCTACCTCCAGTAACCTATTACAAACTTACAGTGAAATAAACTGGTGGTGACACTTGGCACATATCACTGTGTGATTATCCATCAAACCTCAACATCAAAAGGTATACAGAAAAAGCAATGCTTCTACTTCACTGAAAATTCAATGCATGTAGACATTAAGCTGTGTATGGTTCTTACATACTGCAGTGTTTTGTAAATATCATAGCACTCCATTTAGGAAAGTTTTATGTGAAATACATATTTTTGGTTAAAATTACATTCAATTGGATTTTCTTTTTCATTAAGCATCTTCAATAATAGATAAATATTCTTAATGTCAGTGGAATTTGACTACTGTTTATCTGCTTTTCTACAGAAAACAATATTTTGAAAGGGTTGCTTTCTATCCAGTATTTCATAAACATACTAAAACATGTACTTTGCCAAATACTGTGACTGCCTGAAAGTGTTTTCCTTCCTGACAATCATTCATTTTACTATATTCATCACAGCTCCTTATTGTCTCATTATTTTTAAATATTATAGCTTTATATCTTTCTTATTTTTTTCATAATTTGCATTTTTCATGCAACATTGGTACTTTCCTAAGCTCAGAACCATTAATTATATTAATTATACAACATACCATTATACACTATAATAAATGTAATATATAGTCCCACAGAATAACTGAAAAGTGATGGTTACAAAAGTGCAAAAATACCATTGCAGACAGTCCATTCTCAATAGCTTTCAACTTACTCAATCGGTAAGATAAACTTGAAAAGCGGAAGTATGACATTCTATGTCCAGCTAACACAGTCTCAATTTCATCTTGGTTGTTAAGTATGTATCCATTAGTTTCTAAGAACTGAGGTTTACTTAAGATAAAATAACCTAAGTAGAAAGAAATGTGAAAGAAGGGAAGTGGACAGGCAAGGCAAGTGACAGGTGTACAGAGGGGAGCAGGGCAGGACAAATTACAAGCCAAAACAACAAAAAGACCAGCCAACACTGATTCTCAGTGATCTGATGCATTTCCACACACACATAGTACTATTTCATTTGATGTAAGAAATCCTCCATTCAAACAAAATCCTTTATGTGCATATGCAGTTTCCTTGTTAGCTTAATAGATTACACAAAATCTGTACAAGCTGGTGATGGAATACTTAAACAGCAGTAGCCTGGGAGCAAGCATGTTAAAACTCCCATCTAGTACAAACAACATCTTGCCAAGTAACACCAAGGGGATGTAACACAGTTTTGGGAGCTAGTATAGCCCCTCAAAGAATCTGTGTTTCAGCCACCCTTGGGCTTTTGTTTCATCCCACTTTTGGTTTACAGCTGGACTCTTAAATCCCTGTTGTAATTACTCCAGCTGTTTAGGTAACACAAAAAGATGCTGCCCCTGGTAGCAGTGTGAAGTATGTGAGAATCTGAGAGATTTGCTCCATCTGTCCCATTCCTCATCTCAGCAGAGTGGGTTTACTGGCAGTGAGCCATTACCTGGCCTTTGCCAATCCCAGATAAGACCGTGACATAAAGACAGATGCCTTTTGCTTTCTCAAATCCTGCACCAGCCTTTGGCTGGGCCAAAGCAGCCGGCTTTCTGACTTTAATATTACTTAAAAGACATCTGTTTTCTAAAGTTTATCTAGTTCAGTAGCAGTTTTGTTGAGTTTTTTTATCGATAGCAAGTAAAGCTCCTTGGGACACATTGCATGAATGGTGTTGTGAAATAGCAATTTGTATTTGCAACTGCTGTTTACTTATGTGCAGAGATCAATACCTGATGTATTTTGCCCTCTTAATTCACAAAATATGAATTCAGAATGTAATCTTTTACTATCTATTTCTCATAACAAACCAATGTTCCTATGCAATATCAGCCTCCATAACTCAGACTTAAAATCTTTGGCTTTGTAGGCTTTTTTTTTCCCTTCCAGTCAAACAGATAAAAAGCTGAAGTTGGAATATTAGGAAGACGTAACATGGATTGAAACTGTAATCCAGACTTTTTTTTTATTGGTTTAATGCCATATATTTATAAAAATGTGGATTTAAATGCTAATGCAATGACCCTAACTTATCCAATAGAAAATATGTAACTATCAATGGCCCTAACTCATCCAATAGAAAATATGTAACTACTTCCAAATTTCAGGGGAAAATTAAACCTGTTACCAAGACACTAGATAGTTAAGTTCTTCTCTAAAACCTAGTGACATCCTAATAGTTTATTTGAGCTTCAGAATAGAATGTCATCATACTTTGAACAGATATCAAACCATCTATAATTTATGTAAATATATATCTTTTTAGACTACAATAACTTATTTGCTTTCATATTTAGTCATGGTATTTTCTATTCAAGTGTGCACTGCAAATAAGTGTGAAAAATAAAATTTTCAGGAAGCATAAGTAGATGTAATAGCAAACTCCACTTGAAAATGTGTGATAACTCACTGAAATCCCTGCTACCATGCCTCTCTAGGGTGAAGATCCATGTGGCAGGCCAGTGCATGATACTCCCTGTTCATAACAGTGTCTGACTCATAACTATGTGATAAGAAAGAGGATTTATTGGCCACAGTCCTCTGATATCAAACCCAGAGTAGATGCTTCTCATGTTCAGTAGGCAGCTCCTGAGATCACCTTTCCCAGGCTATAGCTGACTCCAGGACTGACCATCAGGTAAAAATTTTCCCTCACAGCTGCAGCAATGCACACCTGTTATTAATAAAAGACAGACATCACAGAGTTTATTACTCATTTTTTCTCTGTCTATCCTAACTTAATCTATTTTCATGCAGCTGGGATAGTATTTATATTCTCTAGTATCTTCCACAGAAAATTTGTCACTTGCAAAGAATAGAGGCCACAAACACAAACATGGGTCTGACGTCATGGAGTTATAAACCACCAATAATTTGTGTTGATGAATAATTCTGTGATAACAGAAGACATCCAAGATAATTTGCTTAGTCTTTCTGGGCACTTTGGGTGATATTCCTCCCACATAAGTTCAGACATTTACGAATTAGCTGTCTAGATTCTTTCCATATAGAAATCAGCAGATGAATTTTACTTTGGAGGCACCAGTCTCTCTCCAGTAACTAAAAACTGACACTGAGTTTGACTACCTGCATTTTCAACCAAATAAAATTATTTGAGATGAATCTCACTACTAGTATCTAGTATGAGATTCTAGTATAACTACTAGATCATAAATATAGAATATACATATATAAATTTTACCCAGTTCATGGATTGATTCCACATAGCTAATTCGTGGAAAAAAGAAAACAATGAAGAAAAAATGTCTCTGTAACCCAGCAAAAAGACCTCCTTCATTAAGTCATCTCTCTCCAGGGAATTTTCACATTCTAAAATTTATTTGAGCAGCACGATGTCATGTCTTTCCCAGAATGGCTGCTTCCTTTAGTTGAAACAGGGAGGTTTATAATAAAGGAGAAAATATTTCCAGAGAGGTCAAGAAAACTGCAAAAGTTCATTCCCTCTGTGTATGTGTAGGCTGTTTGCTTGGCACGTTTTTCGGATTGCTCTTTTTTTCAAACAGGCATGTCTTGTTGAAAATAGCTGCAATTTTCTGAGCTTCACGATCGGTGAAATAACTGTATATAATTACATGGCAGAAGCAAAGTAAGGTTTCAGTTGATTTAATTTATTTATGTCTCTCTTAATCCTATTTTAACCATTCAGTTTTATCACCTTCCTGTCTCTGTTGCTGTCTGTTATCACTCTAGCCCTGAACCTCCCATTATCTGGCTATAACCAATATAACCTTTTTAATTCTGGCACTTAGCTAATCCTACCCTGAAAGCCTTTTATACCCCACTGAATGTAATCTGACCACTTAACATTTATATATCTGATCCCTTAGTCCATTCTCTCCTTTTACAAGGATATTGAACGCCCCGTGTTTTCCTCTTCATATTTTCTGTAGACTGAAAGAGGCCTCAAGGCCAATAATAATCAGTAATCATATGTACCATTTCCAGTGTTTGCTTTAGATGTGATATTTATCTTATAACCAATATATCAACAATATTCTTTATTTTTTATTTACAGCTTTTTTATCATCTCATGGAGATAGCTGCCTTCATGACAATAGTAAAATATCTTGTCACTATACTGTCACAAAGGATTCAATATCAAGAACTTCTGGGAAGGAGCTTTCAAGAGGAGGATGAATTTGACGTCAGGTACACTTTGATGGGTCACAGATGACTTCATTTAACCTGATAGAATTATGCTACTGGATAGACAGTTCAAAATGAGACTGTGCTACAGCCTCCTGAATAGTCATGCTATGTGCTCACTGTCACAAAACCTTTCACCTTCTCACTTGCAAACCTCAGAAAATTGAGAAAAAAAGCAAGCATAGATGAGCCATGTACTGTTAGTATGGTCAGGAAAGAATGGGGAAATGGAGAGTTAACCATCTGTCCCGTACAAAAAAAATCCACCAAGCATAAAGTAACAAAGAAAAAGTTAAAAATTCTTGGCTTTTTATCATTCAGGGGAAATGTAATTTCATTTTTACAATTATAGGATTAGAAAAAGTTAAAATTATATTTGCTAAAAAAAAACCCCAACTTTTCAAAGTTATTTTGCAGGAATAATCCAACCATCCTGATGTAACTTAAAATGTTACAAAGGTACTGAAATAACTAAATCTAGAGATGCCTTCTTGGAAAGATTCAGAACCAGAAAATTATATACCTGGTGTTTTCAACCAGTGAAGTACCCTTTCTCTGGTTTTAGGGAATTCTTTTCATCTGTCTTTGCTTCCTCAAAATCTTTCATTTGGTTCTGTGTGTCTTTAAAGTATATTAGTTACAACTTCCTTTTTCTGTCAAAGCACAATACATTTTTTTCTCCTTTCCCTGTGTTCATTCTGGTACACTCTCTAACTGGAAAGGGAAGAATCTTCCTAAGGCAAGGTGGTATTTGACAAAGGGCAGCCTACAATGGCAGGACTAGGACAACAATGCTGTTCAGAATAGTCAATTAAGTCTCAGATGGGATAATTGTTAGATATGATAAACTGAATCATTTAAAAACAGGGATAGTGCAAAGTAGGTAAAAATTAAGCTGAAAAAAATATATGGTAACTGGCATAATGGGAGAAAAAAATAAAGGTCTGCTAGGTCCAGATGGTTCACTTGCTAAGCACCTCACAAACATGGATAGGTTACTTCCAGCTCCAAGTTAGAGCATAATATAGGTAATCTGCATAAATAAATTGAGCAGTAGGTTGACATGTGCACTCCAAATTTCAGCTCCTATGTTAGTTTATATTCCTAAAGCATGGAAAGCTGTTGCTAAGAGGAAATTCAGGCAGTGAATTGTGTAAATGTAACTGTATGTAATACATATAAATAAAGCATATCACACAGTGTTATTTGCATAGAATCATAGAATAGTTAGGGTTGGAAAGGACCTTAAGATCATCTAGTTCAAACCCCCCTGCCATAAGCAGGGACACCTCACACTAAACCATGTCATCCAAAGCTTTGTCCAACCTGGCCTTGAACACTGCCAGCAATGGAGCACTCACAACCTCCCTGGCCAACCCATTCCAGCATCTCACCACCATAACAGGAAAGAATTTCTTCCTTATATCCAATCTAAACCTCTCCTGTTTAAGTTTGAACCCATTAGCCCTTGTCCTGTCACTACAGTCCCTAATGAAGAGTCCCTCCCCAGCATCCCTACAGGCCCCCTTAAAATACTGGCAGGCTGCTAGGAGGTCTCCACGCAGCCTTCTCTTCTCCAGGCTGAACAGCCCCAACTCTCTCAGCCTGCCTTCAAACGGGAGATGATCCAGTCCCCTGATCATATTCGTGGCCCTCCTCTGGACTTGTTCCAACAGCTCCTTGTCCTTTTTATTTTGAGGACACCAGAATTGCACACAACACTCCAAGTGAGGTCTCACGAGAGCAGCGTAGAAGGGCAGGATCACCTCCCTCGACCTGCTGGTCACACTCCTTTTGATGCAGCCAGGATATAGTTGGCTTTATGGGCTGCAAGGACACACTGAAGCCAGCTCATGTTCATTTTCTCATCAACCACCACCCCCAAGTCCTTCTCTGCAGGGCTGCTCTGAATCTCCTCTTTGCCCAACCTGTAGCTGTGATTTGCCTGAAGTCTCAATACCATAATATTGTCTTTAAGATGTGAAGAAGAATGTCTCAGGGCACTTAGTCAAATATTTGCACATTTTATACTAATTATCCATGCATTTTAGGCACACATTCAAACACTCAACTACTTGATCATTATAATTATTGTACATTCCAGATCTCTGAAACATGCCAGATCCCTAACTGAAAAAAATAAAATTATCTGGAAGCATGCTGTAACAAAACAATTTAAAATAGCCTAGAAACAATGCCCTTTTTTGTGCTGCCTACAATGTCTTTCTGCTGTGTATACAAAAGTAAATAAACTTTTAATCTGAACTAAGAGAAAAAACTTCCTGATACCTAGATACCTTAAAAGCCAGAGAAGACTTGCAATGTAAAGTGTCTTTATACCCAACTGAGTCCACCTCTATGTTTACCCTTATTCCTCAACATAAACCAGCAGTGTCCTTCTATGCAGTAATCTTCCTGAGACCAAACTGGCAAGAGGTCAAAAGCTGCAAGGGAATGAGGCAGCTAAGCTGCCACGTAGTTTGCAAATCAAGTCCAAACAGCATTCAAAAAAAAAAAAAAAATCTCTACTGTGCTGCCATCCAAACTATGAAGCTGACTCACATTTTAAAACTAACTTCCAGAGATGCCTACAATTGACATAGCTGAGTAGTTCACAATGCTTGGCTCTCACCTGGCTTATATAGCTAGTTTAGGATCCAAAACTGTGATTTCTTACATGTGTTCCCCAAGGAACTCAACTTGAGAGATACTGAGAGAGCATATCTGATACACATTCAACTTTCAACTAAAACATAACCCCTCTTCATCATGAAGAGCTGTGAAATTGAAACACAGTCCCTTCCTTAACCAGTTTCAAATGTGTGGGGATTTTTTTTCTTTTTCTTTATATGACTATAACTAGAAAAGGATTAGGCAATAATGGAAAAAACACTTAAGCCACATTAATTTAGTGCCTAGGATAGCTTCTGAGGAGGCCTACTTCCTTGAGCAGGTTTTAGAAATTTCCCAGTCCTTTAAACATTCAGTCTGTGCTGCCTCCAGTTTATTTACATTCTTAGTCTAATATCCAGACTACTACATTGCAGCATCATGTTGTGTCTCAGACCCATGATGTCTGGAATTTTTTCTAATTAGTGGCGTGGGCTTGAATTTTTTTATTCAATAAGGAAATATTAAACCAAGATTTCTGTATTTGTAGGCCAAATTGTCTGACCATAATACTGGAGTTCTTACAACTCAATTTCTTTAAGACTCCAGCACTTGTCTTCAGGAGTGGCGTCAGGTAGCTTGGCTCTGGGACAGGATTAACAACTCAGTCACCCACCCAGTTGTTTAACACTCAGCAGCTACATGCACAGCATGTTATTCTAAATGTCAATCTTACTCTACCCATAAATTGCCTGTGAACTTAGGTTTCTAATACAGAAATCTTGCCTGGGAAAAAGGCCATAAAAGTAATAGCACCAAGAACTGAATTTACTTGAATTGGTCTTTTAATATTAATGACTTTTATCTTCCATTGTTTGCAAAATAATTTGCAATTCACTTTCTTTGCTAGTATTAATTTAATGTAATTTTCTTAGTAACTAATTAGGTTTCTTGTTGCTGTTCTGAGAAAGTTACATGCTTGACTTCTTCTAGCAGAAGATTGTATGGGTCATCCAAAATGTACACAATTGCAGCATTATTACAGGCTTATCAAGGAATTTCTTTTTTTAGAAGAAGTTGTATATTGTCCCAGTGGTCACCCCAGAAAGAAAGAAGCTGGAAAATGGCACATTCATTGTTGATTTGAATACAATTTATGTAACTTGTGGAAGTGGGTATGTGCTATGTTGATAGTTTTGCAAACACATTTCTTCAACACAAAACTAGAAAAAAACACAACTCTAGTATAAACTACTCACACCTAATACAGCTGGTTACTGAAATGGATACAGTGCAGTGGCTCAAGATGCTTAAAGTTTCTGTTCAGTTATCACTACTACAAAGGGAGTACCACAATCAAGGGTATGCAAAACCGATTCCCAGTAGAGAGATGCACAAGTACCCCAGCCTTGCTGTGAATAGCCCTTTCCTCACTGTTTTGCAGTTTCTTAATTCCATACGCTTCCATGTGCAAGTAGATATAATCCTATTTTTATCATAATAATGATTATGTTTATAATATTTATAGTAATATTTTTATCACTTCTTAAGCAGAATAGAAGTTTTCCTATGCAAAAAGATTTTTTTAGGCCTATTTCTTGTTAGACTTATCACAGTAATCCAAATACTACCTAATCAGATATTTTTCACTCCTTCTGTTTCTTATTGTTTAGGTTACTGAGATATTGTTTGCTATAAATAGAACCTTGAAATCTTATGAATTTAGTGGCACTACAGCCACAGCAGTGGCAGAATTGTGCCTCTATACTTATCCATGCAATATTTGTTTACGTTATGGCTAAAGGGTATTTTGTTAGTCTGGTCAGCCTTTCCCACTGGTGAGAACTAGATTGGTTTCCATCTTCTACATCATTCTGTACAGAATAACTATTATAAGTCTCCCAGCATTTCTCATTTCATTGTTTCTGCAACCTTCAGTCTCCCGCTTCTGAATGAAGAGGTGACAAATCAGAAGGTGTGCTCAATTAAAAAAAAAAAAAAAAA
>NDXB01012198.1:187885-198988 GCA_002631895.1 Agapornis roseicollis | reverse complement strand
GGGGGCTAAATAAAAAAAAAAAAAAAAAAATCCACTTCAAGCAGGAAAAAAAGGGACTGGAGCAACTGGAGCTTTTTTTTGCACAGGAGATTTGAACATCGCTTCCTCCACAAAGCTGCAGCTGAAGTGGAATTCAGTCTACATTAAAGACAAGTTGCAAGCCAATACAATAAAAAAAAAAATTATGAAAGATGCGATTATACCTCTGTATCTGGTGTGTATCTTTCCCACTCTCAATTCTGCAAGCTTTATGTAAACATTTTGTAGGAATTAAAGGCCTTCACTTTTCACAGCTTTTAAAAGCCCCACCCAGATCCATTTGAAACGCTTTGGTGCATGGGAAGATCCCCACCACAGTCTTGATCACTCTGAGTGATTCCAGGTTCTGCAGACACCCTGCCTCAGTCATTAATTCTCCAGCTCAGCAAGTGAGAAACTGTTGCAAACTACACAGTTGTTTTTTTTCCTAAGAATATGATTCAAATCCTTTTCTCTTAAACTGAAGCCAATCCATTCTTCAGTGTATTCCCATGTGAATGAGTCATATTAATGATTCCCAGTTCTCTCTGGTCTGGGATACACATGAAACATGCAGGAAAAAAAAAAAAAAAAAAAAAAAAAAAAAAAAAAAAAAAAAAAAAAAAAAAGAAAAAAGCAGCAGTAGCAAAACTTGTCTCAATTTATATCCTAACATGCAAAGGAGCAATGCAATTGAACCAATCATAATGTGGAAGGTTCAGACAGAATCACCAGATTACTGTATTGTGCAACTGTAACTGTAATTATTATTGCCTGAATTGCTGAGTAAAAAACATTTTGAATGCATTAGATGATGTTCCTGAGGTCCTGAGACAAGTAAAAATTTCTTTCTCCTGCTGTACAGGGTGTGGCTCCTGATTGTACATTTTACACTTCTTTGAAATAAGCATAAAACACAGAATAGAAATAGAATGCAAATTGAAAGAAAAGAAACCATTTTCCTTTAGTTTTTCTTCATTTGCATTTCACTTACTAATAAAGAAGTTATTTCTCTCTTTTCTGCCTTGGATTCCTTTTTAGTTTCTTTTCACAGTTTCTAAATTTTGAAGGAGTCAGTCCCAATATCCTCAATAAGTAACATTTCTGGATTTGCTTTTATCTACATCATATACTACCAATATGGAAGGCATATGGAGGGCCAAGCCCCTCTGGCTTTGCTGTGTGCTATTTCATAAGGCATGCTTCTTGTACCAAGATGTGCTTTGTCAAAACATGTTTTAAAGAACTAAATTATCTTCTCATTGCTCAGCAGGTGTGACAGGATTCAGATTTCTTTCCCTAAATAAAAGGTGTTCTCATACAGTACTCTGTGTTAGAGATGAGAACTGCTTAGCGGAATAAAAGCTTTAGACAAAAAGCTGCTTAATTAATGTTACCGTGTCAGGAACATAATACTATCACACCATCTCCAATTAGATTTTTAGCAAATTGAAACTGATAAAGTCAGCAGAGGCTATGACAGTGATTAGCAAAGCACTGTGCAGAATTTAGTCACTTGTATTGTATATGTGAATCATCGAAGATAAAAACCTCAAAGACATTTAATCAGAAAGAGATTATGTTAAAAGTAAGTATGAAGAACATCTCTTCAGTGTGTTTTGAGCAAGTATGGAAACAAATACAATTTTCATATATGAAAACTATTTACTAACAGCAGATTTATAGAATATTGACATTGATTTTCTTTTTCTTTAAATAACATAATATAAATGTAATTTGGTAAAAATATTGGGGTTTTATTTAAAAAACTTTTTTTGTTGGAATGTACTGCTAAGGTGTGCTAGGAGTAAACCAAAATATTGCAAGCTATTGCATCATTAATCCCTGTATAACCATTTAAGTATCATAGTCATAATTGCTTTAGTAATGTTTTCCAATACTGTCGTAATGATTTTACAATAGTTCCATTTTCCAGGACACTCCAATATACCACTCAAAGTGGACTCAATTTATACAAAAAATGCAAGACTGAACCTTGGCAAAAAATACCCACTATAGTGTGCATAAAACACTAATTGTATTTTATACCCACATACTCATCTCTAAATTGTGCTTAACAGAAGTATACCTGAGCAAACTTCATGTTCATTCTCAGTTCTCCTGGTAGGCACCTACAGGCATCCTTTTCAGAGATGCCTGAGTCCCCATTTTGTGTAGTCTGGGAGCTTCTGTGCTCAAGGAAGTATTAGGGCTTCCAATCAGATGTTTTGTAAACAATAATCAGAAAGTAGGAGAAAATCCATTGAGTAATAGTTCTGCTCATTCATGAAGTGTGAAGGGCAACACTTCTAAAAGGACTTTTTCTTTTCTCTTGGACACAACTGAAGAAGCTGCTGGTGCTGAGCAATTTATCCAAGTTGAATAAAAAAATAATTAATGCAAATATCCTTTAATGTCTCAGACTCTGCATTAAAACCCTATATATTTCTCAGTTGTCTCATGTGATGCACCATATGCAGAAAAGTTTGCCACGATGTCTTTCCTACTTTTTTG
The DNA here is from genome assembly GCA_002631895.1 of Agapornis roseicollis. Lineage (NCBI taxonomy): Eukaryota > Metazoa > Chordata > Aves > Psittaciformes > Psittacidae > Agapornis > Agapornis roseicollis. Next base: position 196,456 of record NDXB01012198.1, on the reverse strand, counting down.
ATTTAGAATTCTTCCTGAACTGCAAAAATGTGATTTGTGGAAATGGGGGCAAAGAATCCCTTTCTTATTTCATATAATTCTCATAGCTTATGCACTGTCTTGAAAACAGATATAGTGTAAGCAGCTGAATAGCATACCAGAGGGCTTTTGGTTCCTGTGAAACTGAATAACATTAGACCTCAGAGTTAATTCTTCCGTATTTCCACTAATGTTACATATAGAAAATACAGATGCAATTAAGCTGAGGCCTGTGATCTATATCATCCATCATTTCAAGTTTTGTAAATAGTTTTCACTCTGCTGGGGTTTGTTTGGTTGTTTTGGTTTTTTTTTATTTGGTTGCTTGTATTTCTCAAAGTCTGTTTTGAGAGCTCCATTTTTCTGAGAGATAAAAGAAAGAAGAAAAGAAATACTTCTTAATGTCCTGGATGCATATTATTATTTTAATTATTCTCTTTAAATTCAGTGTAAAGTTTTCAGGACACATTATACACATTAAAAAATATACATACATTTATAATTTCCTACAAATAGGTTAGAGTTAAGAAATAAATTAATATATGGCTAAGAATAATGATACTGTACAAAATACTGAGGAAGCGATAAGCTGAAGTGCTTCTAGACCAAATGTAGCCTGGATGTTTTTTTTACAAACAGTAACTTCAGTATTCAAAGTGTTTTGAGCACTAACACCACAGGCCGTAGTATCTATCTTAAATTTCTTTATGGCACATCTAGTTTCAGTGATACCTTCATTCCTAAATCTTGAGATTATAATGACTGATGTAACTGCCTTGCAGGAATGTATGCTCCTCTTTGAATCATTCTGAAGGTTGCTCGGGAAATCACAACAGCAATGCCAGTTTTAGGGGAAGGTTGTGACAAACATTATGTCATGACATTGTGGAACAAGCACTGCAGGTACAGCCCAGCACTCTTCCTGGGTTTTTACTGGGAACCAGTATAAAACTGCTATTGATTTCAATGAAGGTCATAAACTCTTGACTGCTAAAGACTAAAGTACAGTGTATTTGTTTAACCAGATGAAATGACTCTCTCAGATTCCTGGGGGCACTGGATGAGACAATATTTATACATGTTAAGGCGGAAGGCCTGATTCTCCACTGCCTTCCACTCCCAAAACTTGAGTGCAGCTTCTGTTTTGCCAAGCCCTTCACTTCAACCAAGCTCTTGTCCTCTTAAGGTTTTCAGTCTGCTGAAACAACTGGCTCTCTGCCAAGGCTTCGTGGGTCACCTCACCTCTAAAGTTCACAGATCAGCAGATTCAGTAGGAATATTAGTGAACTTGTTAGGCCCATTTGTTAAACTTTTTTTGAACAGATGTCTATTAATTAGTAGCTTATAATACTAAATTAGTGTTGTTTATGTTAATGTAGTTTTAAACTAATTGATCCAGAGTTTCTGTAGGAATACTGCAGTGAGGATGATGGAAATGAAGTTGTTCAAAATATAGGTTAATTTATAAACTCCCTTCAGGGAGTTATATCTTTAGTGGAAATTTAGAGCAAAAGCTGAATTCCAGTTTTGCTCATTATCAAAAAAGTTTCTTTTTATTTCCAAAATAAAACAAAATTAAGTTACATACTTACAGACCTATTCACTGATGCTCCCCCTTTACTAATTTAAAAGCAGATTTGTGTTTGGAATTTCTTTACGTAAGTCACTTGCAGTGTAAAAACTCATGTGACACTTCTGAGTTATAACTGCTGGCTATTTTTTTTCTGGATTCTGCCTCTTTTAATTACCTGGCACACCACCACACAGAATAGATTTTGGACTGTGAGTCAGTATACTGATACCAGACAGTAAGGTCTTACTGATATCAGCCAGCCACAACCTGAATTACACTCCAAAGTTCTAGCAGCATAACTTGAGAGAACAAAGTACAAACTTTATTACCGGTTACATTTTATGAGCAGCTCTACATATAGCTGACTCTTGACTGCTATCGGAACAGCTAGCTTATATATTGCCTGCAAATTGACCTACTGGCTATTGGAGTTTGGTAAGGTGTTTTGATGTACCCTGGCAAAATCCCTTTTATTATGGGTATTCTCCATCCCAGTTACAATAGTTGTAATATCCCAAAAGGAAAGGTTTTTCAGGCTTTGATGAAATAGAACCAAGTTTGGGAATGCAAGTAAATCAGAACCTGTGATGCAGTACTTCTCTTAAGCAAAGAAGAACATATTTTCTTGATGTAAAAAGAGTTAACATGGTAAGTATATGAGATTCACCTGTTCCATATTTTGTCTTCTAAATCCCTTGTGCTGTATCTAATGAATATAGGCATGCATATTATTTCATTGAAGAACAGAAATTTTACTTTTGGCTTCAAGAGGAAGAAGATACACAGATATACAGATAAGTTTCCATGTGGAAAAAGAAATACTTGAGATAGCATTTAAAATCAAAGCTAGGACATTTTTTTAACTGAAACTTTCTGCAAACTATGAATATATGGATTTATCATGATTAATGGGATGCATGATAGCATGTTGATTTGTGGAACAAGGTTCAGTGTATGACCTCTGTAACACTTAGGCCATATTGTCTCATGCATCAGATCCCATAGCTAGGGACTGAATTAAAACTGTCAGAGCTTTGTGAAGAGACCAATCTTGGCCATTGGATTAATTATGCTTCTAATTGGCTTGGACCACATCTACACACAGTGTAGGGAGAGTAGGATTCTGTAGAAGGAGAAATGTTTTCAAATGTAACAAATAAATTTACATAAAATGTCAGTTTCCTCCAAAAATAGCTGACTTGTTTCCTTGTCCCACTTCTGCTCATGTAAGTCTTTGATGTCCCTCAATTAGGTGAAGTTTGGGGGCTGCAGGTGGAGGTAGTTCAAATATGCACTACCCCACAAGCCATAGTTACATCACCGTAATGTAAGCCATAGCTATAATGTCATACCTGGACATTGTTCAAGTAGCATATGCTCCATTTACAAGCCTTCCTCCTTTGAGTGTTTTTTAGGAGACTCAGATGGCCTTTTTGTTTTCAAACTAGCAACTTAAATATTTGTATGACTTTAAATTTGGTTGTTGACCCAGAACAATAACTGCTCACAGAAAACCTAGCTAGCAATGTTTTGATAAAAAATGTAAGTTGTATCAGTATCACTTAAAAAAGAAAAAGAATTGACCCCAAATCTTACTGGTAAAAAGATAAGTATGGAGCAAAATATTCATACCTCTTCACTGATTTTTTTCAACATGCTGTTAAAATCTAGATTCACAGAGCATAGGTGAGATTGATAGCAAAAAGGCAATTTGTATTGTTCTAACAGAAGGAGCCATGTAAAATGAGGATCACAATTTTGAGAGCTGCACAATTTAACATTAATAAAAAAATGTTACCACTTCTTGTTCCTTAATTAAAGTGACAAATTATATTATCAAATTTCCTATAAACAAGAACAGGAAAAGGTGTCTCTAAGAAACAGTAATTCTGGTTCTTCTCTTTTCTATTTGGCACAAAATTTTCCAGGGAAGCAGTTTAATTGGAAGCCTATTAATGTAAGAGAACTGTGGGAAAAGATGCACACAGTTTCTTTCAAGTTGCATTCAATTCTTCACTTTCATTCTCTTAGATTCCATTACTGAAATTACATAAACAACTGAGGTTTGACTAAATTATTATGTCAAATAAAGATAGGGGTAATATATAGTTTATACTCACCTGTTCATTTACCTTTTCATATCAATATGGAAAAAAATCTTTGTTTCCTTCTCTTTTAAACACCTTTCACTCTATTACACAAAAGTAAAATTATTCATATTTCCCACGACTGCTCTTCAGTAATGAAGATACGGAATGAAGATAAACAAGAATCACTAGTTTTGTCTTTGCCTCATCAATTCAAGAATTTTTAAGCATCAAGGAACATCCTAGCTACTATATGGTTAAAGACACAAAAATACATGATTAAATGCCATGTAAAGAAGCAAGTGCCAGGAAAAATGGTTTTATTAATAAATACTTTGCATAAAACTGAAAAACTGTAGTTACAGAAAGCATATTGCAATAGAGGGGAAATGACAAAAAATGACTATCAGGGCTTTTGATGGCCTATTTTCCAACATTGTCTTGATTTGCATCATGATATTAATTCCTTTCTAGCTAAATCCTAGGCAACAAACCATGGCAGTGTTTGAATTTTAGACATATTCTGCTTACTGGAGAATTGCACATGTGTCCATGAACAGAGCTCCATGGTCCACCAAAGAATGAGAACAAAAAATATGAGTATGTTTCTGAAAGCCACCCTTAACTATTTGTAGAAAGCGTTGAAGAAAAAGCTTGGGTGAAAACCTTCCCTCTTTCCTGGACACACTTAGACCTGGAAAGGCCTATCTCTAATGCAATACTACTGGTGATGTTGAAGCCTATACACTAAAAGTGCTCTAAAGCCACCATTGGTTGTAATGAATTTGATGTCACTCTCATAAACTACCACTGCATGCTGACACCCACAATTAAATATGATTGGGTTTTTCTTATCAGAAAAGAAAAATATTCAAGTACAAAAAAAAAATATATATAAAAATTTGAGGATGGATCCAACCAGAAACTTCCTTATTGCAAGCCAAAACATCACTGACATTTCAGCTAGAAGCCGTTTCAGAGAATAAAGATAGGGTGAGTACATCTATAATATCGCTAAGGAAATCTCAGTTGTGTCACATTGCCTGAATGCTTGCTGTCCTGAACTACTGTTCATAGTCAGAGGTAAGTTGAAAAGGCAGAATTCCACTACCTCTCAGGTAAATCCTATTCTACACGGCATAGGTAAATGCTTCATTTTACAGCATCACCATTTCCAGCAGAAAAGAGCATTTGGTCTATTTACAAAATCTGAGCAAGACCAAGGAATCAGTCCATGACACATGTGCATATAAAACCACCAGAATGCCACTATTGACACATTTGGACCATTAGGTGGTAACAATTCTGAATCTTAATAAAATGGGGGATGGGGGGGGGGAAGTGGGGGGAAAGGAGGAGGGGAATAGAAGAGAAAGGAAGAAAGAGACACAAATTTATTTCCTTTTTTTTTCTGTCTTGGTTTTATGTTGTTTTTTGAGTTTGGGTTTGGAGTTTTTCTGGGTTTTGTGGTTTTGCTGTTGTTGGTTTTTTTATGCATATGTTCTTTTGGTATGGAAGAGAAACAGAAAGGGAAGAAAATATAAAAACAGATGTGGAACTACAAAGCCTCCCCACAGACTCCTTGAGAAGGAAGATGTACATAAAGAGCATGGACATTAAAGTATAAACTGATTCAGAAAGGGAGATGAAAAAAAATGTTACAGTAAGCACATAATTCATTGCAAAAGTTGGGATGTATATGAGCATCCCAGAGTAGCAGGGAATTAGTCTTTCTTTCATGATTAAATATAGCTAGTGTTTGCACATATGAGGAAATCACTTCATGGTTGATCTAGAGCATGCAAAGTTCATCAGGTAAAATAGAACATCTCTTAGAGAAATCTGATATAGCTGTAGCAAAGGAAGACAAGCTGGTAAGCTAACTTACAGCCTGCCTGTAGCAGCTACAACTACACTATTGTGACATTGCTGATATAAGATCCTCCTTTTACCTGAGAATCTCATTCAATCCTTTAGCACAGAATGTTGTGTACTTCTTAATATTGTCCAAGGCAATTCCAATGTTAGCTCATTCTCATCATTGCAACAGTAGTTGCCTCTCTAAATAAGGGCAGCTTCCTATCCCAGTTCTGAGTCACTTTAAATTTTCTGAAAGATTTCCAAGGGTTATAAACCCTTTTCTGGTGAATTTACAGCCTAAACTGCTATAGATTTTTATTCTTTAGTCCTATTCTAACTTTCACATTTGCAGACAAAAAAAAAAAGCTCTAAATGTCCAGTGCTTTTACCACTTTTGAATGGTTTAGTGGTATTTCTCATATATTGCTCCTTCTGCAACTTCACATTCCTATTTTAGTTTGTTTGTTTGTTTGTTTGTTTGTTTTAATAACAGGGTTTTTTTATAACAGTTTCTAACACAAGATTTTATTAATGAGACACACTTAAAATATACATATTAATTGTATGGTAAGTGGAAATTGTGATTTATGCCTTTGTTTTGACTGTTTCTTTATTGATCAAGTACTATCTATAATTGCTCTTAATACAGAGAAAGTTTTGTAAAGTAGCCATGCTTTTCACTTCTTCTCTTACTGTGACCTCCTCAGTCCCTATTATCTTCAGCAGCTTCTATTCACCACAGCCTGTTTCAGTACACAGCCCCAAAAGTTTTGATTATTTTTTGGATTTCATACGTCAGCATTTCAGACTTACTCAATAGTGTATAGTGCTAAAAGCAGCTTTCCACTCACTCATACAATCTACTGCTTATCCATTACACAGTTTCCAACTGTCATTATCATAGAAGCATGTGTTCTGAAATGCATTTCATGTTAGATTGTTTCATGATTTCTTTCAAATATGCACACATTCAACACAACTGAAATGCTGAGTGGGGTGGTCTCTTCTGCTCTGTGCTAGAGGCAAGAGTAAAACATCATGTAATTTCAACACCATTAAGTTGTTTACTGATAATCCAGAAATGAAGTGGCTGAATCAACATTATCTCCACTGTAAGAGATTCCTGATGTTAATGCTGCTGTTGCCTATCACCATGCACAGATCACGGACAGAGCAATTACTTATCCTGTCACCTCTTTTAACTGGAAATGCCTAAAAAATTCTATAGAGGCTTTGTATCAAGAATGGCAGCAGCATCTATCCCTCAGGGAATACTTGTCTTTTCTATTTTCTCCAGATTTTAATGATGCATGATAAAAATTCAACAAAAATGATTAACTGTGATAGCATCTTTGACTCAGACTGTCTTTGTTTTCCAGACTAATTATGCTATAGAACTTCACTGTCCTACTCAAACTGCCTCAAAGCTTCTCCAGCTGGGCATGTTCCTCATGCACAGTATCAGGTGATATTACTGTCTACAAATCGGTACTATTACTCAAATAGCAGCTTCCTGACTAAAACCTAAAACCATAGCAGTATTCTCATTAATTATAGTAAAAAATTGGAAGAGATTGCTCTTGCACATCACAGCAGTACACATGGTTTAAAACATCAACAAAACACAGTTATGTTTAGAGTTCAGTAGTAATAGACTGGTGCTCATGTGCAGCTATTTCCAAACAAATGTCTGAACTCTTTTCTGCTTTACATAGCAGAATTGTATACTATTTAAGTCAGAGCTAAACTTATCCCAAATTCCACCCAAGTATCAGAACTGTTTGCAGCAAAGAGCAAAAGTTAATTTTCACTCACTTATTTCCATATAGCTCTGCTGAAATTAAGAGTTGAATAGGTTGGACCAGAATCTGGCTTCAGTTTTCCAAGCACATCTGGTCATTTCATGACAGCTATTTCTTTGAGGGTTAGGTTAGAACAGAGCCAGATGCTGATCTCTTTCTTAAAGCAAATTATTCTTTGAGTGATTCCACTAATACAATCATATTGCTTTTAGTAAACAACAACCAGCCTACATATGACACTGAGGAAAATGATCTGTTACTGTTTATCTGTTCCTTCCTCTTAGCTATCAAACACCCCACTAGGTACAGTGTCACTTGGCACCACTTAAGTGCTATTGAACCCTGATGGAACGGAAGACATAGTTTACCTCTATAGGAGGATAAATTCTTTTATTATGGCTAGAATCTCTTAAGGCAAGTTTTGCCAGCTGCCAGTGATTTATAGGAAACCTGGCAGAAATGGACAAATAGAAGATATACTTAATCAATATACACATTTATTTCTTCTCTTCCATCCCTTCATAGACTCACAGCCACAAAGCCAGTACTACACACGTATGCTGGCAACTGCAGGACTTCTGGCTCAGGATGGGACACAGATGCCTTGAACCACTAAGCAACTATCCCTCATATATTTTTTACATGCTGAGGGCTCCATGCCTATGCACCTGGTTTGGGTTAAAGCATTTTCATTTAGCTGTTAGTGACTTTGAATCCAGTTGAGAAAACTGCTCATTTGAATTCTCCACAGCTTGTTTGCTTCTGCATCTAATTCATTACCTGATCACTTCTAATTAGAACAGTTGCAATGGAAGAGCTGTTTTGTTCCGTGAAGTTAACAATTAGTTCCTCCCAGACAGAACACAGGACCTTTCCTACTGGGTTGATGTGCAAGAGAATACTGAAATAATCAGGCTTGTTTGTACATCAGAAGGAAAATGTTAAAGTAAAAAACTTGAAAGAAAACATTCAGGTTTTCTGTCTCAGGAGGTTTTGCAGTAGTCAAAATATTTTAGTTTTATACTACTTTTCTGGTATTGGTAGCACTTTCCATTCCCAGCATTTATTTGCCAAAATACATATTCCATTGTAATGATAATATACTTCTTTCATTTTTTTTTTTTTTTTTATTTTCCTGGTCTTTTTCCATAATCACAACCAAATTTGCCTACAGACTTATGGGCTTTGGATCCCCAAGAGTTCTCAAAAACTGTAAATTTTTGCCTTATGA
>NDXB01012198.1:144573-179277 GCA_002631895.1 Agapornis roseicollis | reverse complement strand
ATATTAAAAAAAAAAAAAAAAAAAAAAAAAAAAAAAAAAAAAAAATGTCAATTCCTTAAAGGTTTTATGTACTAGACATGAGGTCCTTTATATTATCCCCCACTGAAAATAGTTTAAACTTCCCTTGAAACACCAGACTTAAGTAGGAAAATTTCAATGCAAGTTGTGCATTTTATTGCTCTCACATTCGTTTTTCTACAATCACATTAAAAGCTGAAAGTCGCATGAAAATCAATAGCATCCAGGACTTCTGTGCCAGTTGTGAGAGCATGCCATCTGAAGATAGAAGACATGTTAAAAAGGCAACAGATGCCCTCTTTCAGTGTTCCTCACAGTGTCCTCTACTGGGGAGGAAGCTGATTTTCTAGTTTGGTAGCTATTCTGAAAGTTAAAAAATAACACTAGCCCAGAACAAATGAAGAATGACAATATTTTATATTCAAAACCAAATGAATTTCTGTGGCACAAGCAATCCTTTCTTTTAATCTAAACCCATATTTAAATATCCTTTTGATATTTAAATACAGGTCTAGATTAAAATTTAATTTAATTAACAGAAAAACTACTCAAATGAAACTTCCAAATATATAAATTTTAAAATGCCAAAACTTTTAGTATATAAAAAAAACAGTTATGCTTACATCAAGTGCCTTTGGGTTGCCAAATATGTAATTTATTTGGACTATTTTTTTGGTCCAGCTTACGTGATCTAATATATTCAACAAAGGCACTGTGGCCTATTAAGATATTTCAGTTTCCCAGCTACTTTCTTGCAAAATTAAATGGGTGCAATATCACATCTCACTGCATTTCTCAATCTCAAATCTTAGTTGAAAGTGTAAGTAAAGGATGTATCACACTAAAGCACTTAGGTGCTAATCACTGCAAGACACTAACTCAGAAATGGTGCAAAGATTTATGAAAAAGAAGAACAAAGCTTGCTACCATTGAGTCATTTCTGCGTTGGAAGATGAGAAGGGAGACGTAGTAACTGAGAGAAGAAAATAGTAAAAAATAGTAGAAGAGCTGCCCACTGCAGCAGCTGATGTTTATGATTCCTTCTAGAAGCAACGGTTTCTGCCATCACCTCCTAACTGCCCAAAGCAGGGCACCATGCCACACCATTGCCTGTCTCAGAAGCAGCACCAGCAGCCAGACAGGGTTTCCAGGACACTGCTGTAGACTACAGTCATTTTGTTGCTGCCAGAGCTCTCTCTTCACAGGAAACCACACATTTTGTTTTTAGAGTTGGCTCAGTGTTCATTTCTACTCCCTTTGCTTAGGAAGTGGGAATGTGTCATCAAGGGGTAGGTAGACAGAAAAAAATAGTTTCTTTAAATAAAGCAGCTGTTTGCTTCCAAGCACCTTATAAACTCACTGCTGTTTGTAATTTTATGATAAATGATGCCTGCCTATGCAGCCCATGCCTGCTGGAGCTGATGGCCCAGTTGCTAGGATTTCAGTTCTCCATTCCTCAGCAAATGTCTTTGGCTCAACATTTCCACCTTCACTTTTCAGTGTACATTTATTTTTTTTTCCCACCTGTGATGGAATGAGATTTCATTGCAAAGGGTGACGGCTTCCATTAAGTGGAAATATTTCTCAACTCGATTAATTATCTGTTCACTCACAGGCCTTTTCCAGATGGCCTCCAGTCTGCAAGATCGTGAAAAACTTTGTCTTGCAACGTTAAATATACTACATCTAAGCAGACAATCTTCTTTCCCTGGCAGTATCAGATTCAGATGCCTGCTTTACTGGCACAATTCCTTAATTGTAACATAGTAGTACCCACTCACACTAATGATGTATGTCACACTAATTATGTATATCAGACACATGAAGCTGCAAGCTTCAGGGCATTTTTTGCAGCAATTCTGAAATATTTTGTCTTGCTAACATCTTAGAATTAGATTGTGACAATGCATTTATGTAAAGAGTAAAGCATGTCTTCAGTCTTTATCACTTTATTATTAATCATTATTTCTGTTTTCTTCCTGCTGTAGATATCATATTGACTCAGCAGAGATTGTTACATTTCATGACGTATAAGTTCGTATGTTCAGACCTATGGATATCTACATTGCTGTGATCCATATGAGTTATGACCATTAGTATATCATAACTATGATGTCCTCTGTTTTTTCCTAACATAGAATAAAGGGGCCAAGTACAAAATCTAAATATAGAGTCCCTAATTAGGAAATGTACATTTCCATCTGATTATATCCTCTGACCCAACAGCGACTGCCAATATATCCATTCTTATAAATTTTTTCTATTTATAGTGGTGTTGAACACTTGGAGGTATCAGAAATAATAAAGTTACGTGTTGGGCACAGGTCCATAGGAAGCACTTAGAGGTGTGTAGACAGTTGAAACTGGTTCCTGCTGTCTACCAGAAAAACAGTCTTTTATTAAGAAGTGTGCCTCCTGAAACATTTAATTGATGTGCTGTTACAGTGGATCTGGAAACAGCAGTTTGGTTGTCTTGGGCAGCCATCCTCTCCTCTAGGACACGTTCCCATTTGCTGTAATGCACTATTATTATGAATTCCCATGCCTCATCACCCTTTTTCATCAAAAAACGCACACTTCTATCCAGGGTTATATGGTCAACTTGAATCCAGGGATATGTGTACTAAAAAGGTTCCACTGTAATGTGAAAAAATGTAAAGAAGCTTAAGCATTGTCACCTCAGCGTGGCTGAATATTTGGCATGATATTCTGCAGAAATATCCAGATTGAAGTTAATCAGAACTGTGAACATTCAGTAGATTTGAAAAGCTACAATTTTAAGAAAAAGATATGATTTACCATTTAACCACATCTCCACTGTAATACACAATGAAATAACTAAAAACATCTTGCAGTGGCTTCGGCAGCCTAACCTATAATTGTTGGCTGGGAACGTGCATGTAGTCATGCATAAGTATATGTGGATGCTTGATTACTTCAGTTTTAACAAATACTTATCAATCCAAATAAGTTTGTTTCACTGTTTATCACTGATGTTGTTGAGAGTATTTTCCCATACATGTTTGGATTGAATTTACTGAAAGAAGGCAGACAGGTCATACTATGATAATGTTAAATCTTCCCTTCATATTTGCATCTCTAAGAGCTTCACAAAGAAATACATTAAATCCAACTAAGGCTGAAGTGAATCCTCAAAAGGAAAACTTGAAAGAGATGACTGTCAGAAACCTCAGAGGCTAATTGCTGTGCAAATTCCACACAAGAAATAAAATGAACTACAGGAAGATAAATCAATGAGTCATCCTGTAAAACTATGTATTGGTACATGGCAAAGGAATCCCTCAGAAAATGTTTGGGATTATTTTAAGAAAGCAATGTTCAACACTGAGCATAAATGTAGGTTTGTGTTTATGAATCGTTAAGATACATCGAGATCTATAGGTACCTAATAAAGTCAGGAGGAAGAATATGTAGATACTATTAAAGTGTGTAAACTCTCCAAAATATATTTACTATTGGAATTTTCAGATTTTCATTTCCCTTCCAATCTTCTTCAGCTTTTTAGTGTACATTTTCTAGCATTTCATTTTCTTATGTAAAGTGTTTGTTAGGAACATACACATACTTGCCTATATCAATAGCTTGGTTTGGGTCTAGTGTCCAAGAAAAGAACACAGGCATTTACAAATTCAAAAACTTGCATTTTGTGGCATTTTGTTATTCTTCAATGAGAAACAAACTTCACATGAATCCTCCCCTGATCTCCTCTGGACAGCTAATAAAATCAACATCACTTCTTTTAGCTGTTTCTGTAATGTTCTTTCTTTGACTTCCCATGCAAACTCATTGTGCGCGCTTTAACAGTGAGGGAGACAAGCAAACTGTCTTCAAATTTGGCTCAAATTTTGAACTAATGTAAGAGAAGAAATGTCATCTGAGTGGGGTCATAAGAAGAGGTAAAACCAAGACAAATTTGTGAAGATTAACATACATTAACATACATTTCCTTCCTAGGACCCTTCTAGCCATATTTATAACACTGTGTCAGATATTCTCAGAAAGTTAACATAGGAAATGTATCTCAAGAACACACCCAGAAGTTTACATTTATCAATGTAAATGATTATTGCGTCCCAGATGAGTTCTTCCTTATTCCATTGCCTTTGTCTTATGCAGGTTTAAACTTACCTCATTCTGTATGCATAGTTTTTACATTCATAATTCCTTTTTCAAAACCACCTTATTCTCCAAGGCTTGTCACAACATTTTGAAAAATAAAGAAGCACAAAAGACTGAAATAAATATTTGCTTTTGAATATGGAATGAGTCTAAAATTCTAGTCCCTGAATGACAATAACCTGGTAAATGGGAAATCTGTTCTAAAAAGACATGTTTACTTTAGTAAAAAATATATGAGGAATGTGCAACGAGTAACTGTAACGAAAAAAAAGAAAAAAACTAGTGGCTAGTATTTATTTACTTTCATGCATGAAAATCAATGGATAGGCAAAGGAAGGGATTCAGAGATGAAAAACCTGGCATCTTTAGATTACTTATTTAATTTTTTCTAAATTTTCAAAATCTAAAACTTTTCTAAGGGATGACCAGCTTGTCAATTATACAAGGTAAATTAATGAGTTTAGTTGGTTTATGGTTTTTTTTTTTGGTTTTTTTTTTTTTTTGGCAGTAACATAAAAACATCAAAATTCAAATAATCAATTATTATCCAAGGATTTTGGACAATGGAGGAAAGCTTGAAAACCTGATGTTTTTATCTTTAAATTCGATTTCAAGCTGTGAATTCTTTCAAACCTAACAGTCTAATATTGATTTGTTTATGGTTTAATTAATAAATTTTGGTTTATAGTTAATTAATATTAGACATCAATATGTAGTCATCTCCCTGCTTCTAACAAGGTTAAGACTCTGCAACATGAAATGTCAAAGTCTTTTCTTAAATTGAGTTCCAGAGTTTGGTCTTCAATTACATGAGATCAGAATCAGGGCCCCAAGATTTTTTTGTGTTCCCATTAAACTGAAGGATAATACTGAGATGGGAGCAGAGTCAGAGCACAAGGCACCTTTCCCTCTGCTTGGGAACTTGCTTTCTCCATTTTGGTGCACCTGACATCCTCAAAATAATGGCTTGCAACTATTGTGCAAAGGTGCAGTCCTTTTACAGCAGAACCATAGTGGGGGAAGTTCATAGGTCAAAGTCCTTGATTGTATGTACTATTCATCAAGGATGAATACTGCAAATACTTACCCTGTAGGGCAGAGGAAAATGGAAAGTTAGTGTGTATTTTAAACAGCCCAAGTGGTGAGCAATAAAATCTAACAGAGGTTAGCTGTTCTGTACCTGAACTTAACTGTAATTAGCTGGAAATTTTTCACTTTCTTGATCAGTATCATCACGGGGCCCTGTAGTTCCTAAATGAACTTGTTGTAAAATACTTTCAATCTCTTCCCTGTTAGCAGGATGATGCAAATATCTGATCTGAACTTTTCACCTAAGTAATTTTATTCAGCCCTGCTACTGGACTAAAAATAAGGGTTTATTCATCTATGCCATCAGTCTAAAACTTGATTCCTATAGGTCAAAACCAGTATTTAAAGGTGGAAGAGTACTATGTCATACAAATACACTTAACATTTTTAGAATCACACATCAATGGAAACTAACTATTCTGGATTCATTTAAGAGTTTTATGTATTTAAGCTTGAAATCATCAGAATATTTTTTTGATAATTGAAGTGTTCGTATGTAAAGAAGATTTTCAGATTCTTTTTTTTTTTTAAAAAAATGTACATGTAAACATGCTCACTGAAAGAATCATTCCTCATAATACATGTTCTTTTAATTGAAGAATGGCAGATCCTAAAGTAAAAGTCCCTCTATCAGTGACTCCTTGTAAAATGGCAGCTCTGGACATAAACCTGATGCTCTAATCTAGCTTCAGTTAGTGAGATCATTAGCAGATTTTGTAAACACTAGCTGTAAGCCTATTTATGAGCTTCATTACTGTCTTGTATTGCTAAAAAAAAGAAACAAAACACCCCACCAAAAATCAACACAAAACAAACAAACAAAAAAAAACCCACCACCACCAAAAATGATTTTATCTTTGTATTCTACCAGTGAACAATGGTTTTTTTCAGTCTATGAAACTTCTGTTCAAAAGAAACTGTGAGTATTGCAAAAGTTTTCCTTAAGTTAGGCAATAACTCCCTTTTTACACTATTTCTTTTACTTAAAGCCAGGACCCAAATGCTTGTGGTAGAGACAATTGCTTTCAACATTTCACACGTAGCAAAATGGGGTGAGAACATAAACAACCATATCTAAATTAGTATCATGAACTTACTGGTTTGTATATTTTGCAAATTTGTTTGAATTTGTTGCTTTGAACTAGAATGACATGATTTATACTGAAGAAACCCCTCAAAAATATTCTTTGTGAAGTGATTCCAATATAGGAAAAAATAGCCCCTCCCTCTCACTCTTGTCTTAGATGCATTACAGTAATCTGTACCCTTTTTTTTTTCCATCTGATCTATAAGCTTGAGAGGACTATATTTATGAAAAGCTAAAAGAAACATCCCTACATCTCTCATAGATCACAAAGTTCACATTGAGAGTATATTAAATGATTAATTTCTTGTACTAGAAAACATCACTGCTTCCTTATCATCCTGTTCCACCTTCTCCATTCACATTTCTTCTCCCACTGAGGTATCTCTACAAGGTTAAAGAGACAATGTCAAAAAGAACTAATCAGTAGCCAATCCTCTACTAAATAGTTACAAAACTATCAGTCTCATCCCCAGTTAATTCTAAAACACAGGCAGGCGGTTAGTCCTTTAAAGGCCCTGATCTGCAGTTAGGGCAAATCAGTGTCACTTTACATGAATACAATTAGGCCAACTTCACACCATCTAAGAATATGCTTTAGGATTTAGTTTAGCTAATGTCAGAGCCAGCAAAAAGCAATCCTTTATTCTTAAACCTGAGGTCAACTTAGGCAAGCAGTAAGTTATTTCTTGCTTTTGTTTGTTTATAATTCAGATTGTTGTTGTTGTTTTATTTTTTTAGGAAAGTAAAGATAAGCATACTAAGGTGTATCTTAAAAAACTTTTTATGGGGCTGTGTAGACAACTGATGCTATCTTCAAAGGCCATAATAACAAAATGTACTCTGTAAATTGTATTTTATCCTCATAGCTTAATGTTTTTAGTATTTTTTTTAATAGCTGCAGGGATTCATAATGCAGGTATATGAAAATTAGAATTTCTTCACATTTTGCAAACTTTTTATTATGCATGCTATAGGCAAGCTAGAAAAGATAGGTATTCTAGTGATTAGGAAGGGATACGTTATTGCTACATTATAATGCACAAACAGGTTTTATGTTCTTCTGCATAATATTAGAAGCTCAAATTTATTGAGTCACAGCATCTTATCATCACTCAGCTTTTAAATTAAGGAAGCAATCATTGATTTATATCAGGCATAAAGAAGTTCCCTTGTCACATTACTTACTGATACATGGGGTATAATTCTGATAAAGTATAAGAGTATGCAGTAGGGTCATTAAGAATTATTTGCATGCATGCAGAAGGCAAAATATATACCTTTTTAC
This sequence comes from Agapornis roseicollis, assembly GCA_002631895.1. Taxonomy (NCBI): domain Eukaryota; kingdom Metazoa; phylum Chordata; class Aves; order Psittaciformes; family Psittacidae; genus Agapornis; species Agapornis roseicollis. Next base: position 171,658 of record NDXB01012198.1, on the reverse strand, counting down.
TGTCAACCTGTTCAAAGTGGTATCCTCTTATTATCTACTACTATCTGCTAAAAAAGCCCATAAACATTCAACAAATCTGCTTGAACATTTTTTCACGTTATAAGGTTTAAAAATAAAATGTAAATGCAATATGCCTAAAAGTTAGAAATATATCTATGATAAAGGGATGCAATCATATCTTGCATTGTTAAACATCACAGGGTAAAGGAGGTTATGTTAGAGACTACTTTGATAGGCAAAAAATCAGTTGTTCAGCTACTAATAACTAGACATATTAACCTATTTTCTAAAATTAGTGAACAAAAGCCCAGGTAATAAGTTAAATGAATGGGTGAAAGTGTGTGATTAATTCATTTTCATCTTTTTGAGACTGCAGATTGCACACGTGGGCAGTTTTCTGGGCTTCATTTGCTCCCAGGAAGAAAGCTTGCAGATCATGCTTACTGATCATACATTCTTGTTTAGATATCATATTTCTTGGGATCCTCACACTCCTGAAGAGCAGTGAACATTTCAGTGGTCCTATGGTAAATATCACCTATAGAAAATGCACCATAAACTTGTCCTATGTTTAAAGCCACCTTCAACACTTGCCCAAACTAAAAACCAAAGCAAAATAATTGTTCAGTGAAAGCTGTTCAGCTTTCATGGACATTTCTTAAGGAGCTTTAATCAAGAATTCTTGAAGTGAAATTAATTGCTAGCCATTTCAATTCCAGAATTTAATTAAACTAAATGCTCACTTTTGCAAACTCTTATTGATTAGGGTGCTTGAATTTTAAAAAATGATTATTATTATATTTTTCTCTGTTCATTGGGTAAATCATGGCAAAAGCACAGATTGAAAATGATGATAAATCAGATATTAATGACAATATAGGAAACACTCTATACTGTGATACTTTAGGATATACTTAGGCAGTCAATTTTATAAATTATATCCCACCAATGCTAAGATATTACCACATCATAAGTAATGTCTCCTAGAATAACAGAGTCCACTAAATGCATATACTCCAGATTTTAAATAAAATATAACAGAGGCGTGCGGTGTATTATTTTGATATTGCATTTGTAAACCTTTGATTTGAGACTTACTGCTCTTGTTCCAAACAACCCAGCTACCATATAGTTGGAAATGTCATATAAAATGAACTCAAGTTAACTTCTAATTGTTGCTAAAATAGTCTCTCTGGTTGATAAAAGTAAATGGTTTGAGGATTGTTTTCACTTAATGATTTGACTTGACATTGTGATAGGTGCTTTCTATTATTTCTTACTTCAGTTGCCCACAATTTTCAGAAAGGAATTATCATCTCTATCATTTAATGCATTGCAGTTCCATAAGTATGAATGTGAATAATTTAATGAATATTCCAACACTTGCTGGATCTTAATGGTGAAAAGGAATAGAACAGAGTATTAACAAAATCCAAAAAATTTCAAATGTATAAAAAGAAATTGCTTGACAGTAACATTACTAAGCTCTTCTAAGTTATATTTGATCTTCTACAACATTGTTCATGTTATAATTTCATTAAATAATACCCATGCAAGTGTTATTCAGATTGAAAAACAGCTCAGTTCCCTTAAATAATACAGTAGAATAGAAGAAGAATAGGAAAAGAAAAATACCAGAAATACTCAATCTGTAACAATTTTATTTGCAATTTTATTTCTTTTCAAATTGAGTCCAGATAGTTTATCCTACATAGAAGGACATTTAAACTAACTCAGGTGCCTTTGCATGGAAGATAATATGAGATGATTATGTGAGCTTTTCAGCTTCCAGCAGACTGGCAATAACAAAGAACAGCAACACAGGTAGTATCTTAAAATGGCATATCTCTTTCTGTAATCAATATCTGATCATTGCTTCATTTCAAAAGAGCCCTCTTAGGATTTCTTAGAGATGAGGATTGAAGGAGAGGGAGGCACTATTATACTGAAGAAAAAGGATGCTGAGAAAAAAAAACTTTTTTCATTAAAAGATTAATGCCACTGTTTCTTAATAATTTCGGAATCTGACTGCCCTAGCTAATATAGAGTGTCTGGATAACTTATTATCCAGAGCATGGATTTTACTACTTGGCCTGTGTTATAGTTAGAACCCAGCCAGGCAGCATGTTCACCCACTCAACCCCTCCTTCCTGCCCTCCCCCCTTTCCTCCCCACTCCCAGAGGAGTGGGAGGGAAGATGGGCCGAAGAACTCCCACTGGTCAGATAACAACAGTCCAGTAACCAAGGTACAACACAAATCACTATCGCTATCACCAACAATAATAACAATGACAAAGAAAACAAGGGAAGAGGGTACGATACCACCCGCCGAAAATGAGCCCGATCGGGAAGTTCCCCCTCCTTCCGGGTAACTCCCAGTTACCTCCTGGGCATGACGTGCTATGGTATGGAATACCTCTTTGCTCAGTTTGGGTTCTGTCCCTCCTTTCTCCCGGCCCCTCTTCTCCCCGGCAGAGCATGAGGCTCACAAAGTCCTTGGTCAGGGCAAACATCGCCCAGCAACAACCAAAAACATCGGCCTTATCAGCCTTGTTCCCGGGCCAAGTCAAAACACCAGCTGCTAAAGAGAAGAAAAACTGACTGCAACTGCTGAACCCAGGACAGCCTGATTTTGCTTTTACTCCACCACATTTATTTGGAGAAACTGGTGGAAATCAGGCCCTTATCTTTACAGGTTCCAATGCGTCTTTAATAACTGTGTTCAGTATTTTCAAATAAAGCACTTACAAGACTGCAGCAACAGATCTGATTTTACCTAACACATTTCTGCTATTCAGAAAGAAATTATGGAATAGATCGTTACTAAAAGCTATTTAAATAAAGCACCCCTTTAGACTCATATCTTAATTATATTTACCTGGAATCTTTTTCAAACCAGTTTTAAGCCTGCACTAGCAACTTCAGCTAGAGGACTTCCAAGTGAGGGAAAACCCAAAATGCAGTAAGTGCATAGATGGTTTAAATTCTGATACAGTTTAAACATTGAGCTGATGAGAAAAATTGAGCTGCTGAGAAAAATTTGAAGGAAGAAAGAGGCTTATAAAAGGTGGAAGCAAGGACAGATGGTCTGGGATGAATACAGGGATATTGTCCAGGAAGCTAGGGATCCGGTGAGGAAAGCTAAGGCCCAGTTAGGATTAAACTTAGCTAGGGATGTTAAGGATAACAAGAAGGGAGTCTATAGGTACATTGCAAGTAAAAGACAGACCAGGGACAACGTAGGCCCCCTCTGGAAGCTATCGGGTGAAATGGCTACGCAGGATTTGGAGAAGGCTGAGGTTCTGAATGACTTCTTTGCCTCAGGCTTCATTGGCAAAGGCTCTGACTGCACCATCCAAATCTTGGAAGGCAGATGCAGGGACTGTGAGAATGAAGACCTTGGGCACACTGTAAGAGAGGATCTGGTTTGAGATCATCTTAAGAACCTGAACGTGCACAAGTCCATGGGACCTGATGAAATCCATCTGCAGGTCCGAAGGAGCTGGCAAACGAAGTTGCTAAGCCACTGTCCATCATATTTGAAAAATCATGGCAGTCAGGTGAAGTTCCTGATGACTGGAAAAAGGGAAATATAACCCCATTTTCAAGAAGGGGATGACCTGGGGAATTACAGACCAGTCTGTCTCACCTCTGTGCCTAGCAAACTCTTGGAGATGATTCTCCTGGAAGGCATGCTAAGGCACATGAAAACCAACGAGGTGCTTGGTGGCAGCCAGCATGGCTTCACTAAGGAGAAATCCTGCCTGACCAATCTGGTGGCCTTCTGTGATGGGGCTACAGACCTGATGGACGGGGTAGAGCAGTTGACGTCATCTACCTAGAATTATAGAATAGTTACGGTTGGAAAGGATCTTAAGATCATCTATTTCCTGGACTTGTGCAAAGAGTTTGACATTGTCCCACACAACATCCTTGTCTCTAAATTGGAGAGACATCAATTTGATAGGTGGGGCACTCGGTGGATAAAAAAATTGGCTGGATGGCTGCATGCAAAGAGTTGTGGTCAATGGCTCAGTGTCAGGCTGGAGGCCAGTAATGAGTGGTGTCCCTCAGGGATCAGTGTTGGGACCAGCCTTGCTCAACATCTTTGTCAATGACATGGACAATGGGATTGAGGACACCCTCAGCAAGTTTGCCGATGACACCAAGCTGTGTGGTTCAGTGGATACACCGGAGGGAAGGAATGCCATCCAGAGGGACCTTGACACGCTTGTGAGGTGAGCTGATGCCAACCTCATGAAGTTTAACCATGCCAAGTGCAAGGTCCTACACCTGGGTCAGAGCAATCCCAGGCACAGCTACAGGTTGGGCAAAGAAGAAATTGAGAGCAGCCCTGCAGAGAAGAACTTGGGGTGGTGGTCTATGAGAAAATGAACGTGAGCCGGCTTCAGTGTGCGCTTGCAGCCCAGAAAGCCAACTGTATCCTGGGCTGCATCAAAAGGAGTGTGACCAGCAGGTCGCAGGAGGTGATCCTGCCCTTCTACTCTGCTCTCTTGAGACCTCACCTGGAGTATTGTGTGCAGTTCTGGTGTCCTCAACATAAAAAGGACATTGAAGTGTTGGAACAAGTCCAGAGGAAGGCCATGAGGATGATCAGGGGACTGGACCATCTCCCGTACAAAGACAGACTGGGAAAGCTGGGACTGTTCAGCCTGCAGAAGAGAAGGCTGCGTAGAGACATCATAACAGCCTTCCACTATCTGAAGGGGGCCTATAGGGATGCTGCGGAGGGACTCTTCATTAGGGACTGCAGTTACAGGACAAGGGCTAACGGGCTCAAACTTAAACAGGAGAGGTTTAGATTGGCTATAAGGAAGAAATTCTTTCCTGCTAGGGTGGTGAGGCGCTGGAATGGGTTGCCCAAGGAAGTTGTGAGTGCTCCATGCCTGGCAGTGTTCAAGGCCAGATTGAATGAATCCTTGGGTGGCATGGTTTAGTGTGAGGTGTCCCTGCTTATGGCAGGGGAGTTGGAACTAGATGATCTTAAGGTCCTTCCCACCCCTAACTATTCTATGATTCTATGTCTATTTCCTGTTGCAGACTGATTTATCTGCACTAAGCTTGTTTTCTGCCAATGTTAAGGAAACTAAAGGACTCAGAGAATTATGTAAAATTCATGCCTTAAATCCCAATTTCATTTCCTAAATTACACAGAATACTACCATACTATTTCAAGAAATATCAGATTATGTTTATGTGGAGCAGAGGTGATAGAAGAATTATTTTACTCCATTTTCAACACAGGTTATACAAACCAAAGTGGAATAAATAATCTTCTTAAACTGAATTATTTACAATGATTAGCATGGGCAGTTAGGAGAATCTGTAGGCAGTATGGCTCACAGAAAATCATTGCTGAGATTACTCTATTTTTTAATTTATTTTTACATAAATTAATATCACTTACTCTATGGTATATTTATATGCAAAAACAGGAATCCAAGTTGTATGATGGTTTACTTAGTAAGCCATATGTAGTTACAGTTTACATGGTGCATTCTTCTGTCCAGGTGAATTGTTCATTCCAGATTTTTATTAGGTAAAATATAGTTTGGCAGCAGACAACCATACCATCAGTTATGTAACAGCCTTGGTAACAGTGCAATGATAGCTAAAAATTCTAACACTTTGAAAAATCACCACAGTTTGTGTTTTGCATGAAAAAAATGCAAGTGGATGTAACAGTTTTTTATGTTTCTCCAATTATATTTACAGGTGTAGGTGTATCATTATATCACTATAAGTGATACAGTGTGTACAGAAGAGGAATCAAGAAATAATTTCAGCACCTCTCCTATGAAAAGAGGCTGCAAGTTGGGGTTGTTCAGCCTGAGAAAGATCAGGGGAGACCTTATAACAGTCTTCCAAGTACTTAAAAGAGCCTCAGAAAATCTGGAGAGGGACCTTTCACGAGGGCATATAGTGATAGCACAAGGGAAATGGATTTAAACTGACAGAGGGGAGATTTAGATTAGATATTATGAAAAAATTCTTTACTGTGAGGGTGGTGAGGCACTGGCACAGGTTGCCCAGAGAAGCTGTGGCTCCCCATTCCTGGAAGCGTTCAAGGCCAGGTTGGACAGGGCTTGGAGCAACCTGGTCTAGTGAAAGTTATCCCTGCCCAGAACAGCAGAATTGGAACTAGATGATCTTTAAGGTCTCTTCCAATGCAAACCATTCTATGATTCTATCATGATTCCGTGATTTTAACTATCTTCAGTATGTTAAAAGTAGTTTTAAGAGGAGTCTTGGGTCCATAACAACATAAGATTTAGTATGGTCCTTTCTAACCCTGACTATTCTATGATTCAATCAGGTTGGACAGAACCTTGGGTGACACAGTTTAGTGGGAGGTGTCCCTGCCCATGGCAGGAGGGTTGGAACTAGATGATCTTAAGGTCCTTTCCAACCCTAACTATTCTATGATTCAATCAGGTTGGACAGAACCTTGGGTGACACAGTTTAGTGGGAGGTGTCCCTGCCCATGGCAGGAGGGTTGGAACTAGATGATCTTAAGGTCCTTTCCAACCCTAACTATTCTATGATTCTATTTAACATCTCCTGATGACAAAAGTCATCTCCTGATAACAGAACTGGCTGTCTTGAAAAATGGGAAACGAATTAAAGAAAAACCCAATCAATCAACCACCCAACCAAACCCTACTTTTTCCTATTAGTGCCTGCCTAGCAGGTTAGGAGATCAAAAGCAGGCATAACAACTTCTTTTCTTCACCCACAAGATACAATTGCAGATTTACAGAGGTTCACGCTTCCCTTTTAGAGCCAAGATTTCAGCTCTGTCAATACACAGAAATCCAAAACCAGTGAAAGAATTAAGAAAAGAAAGACAGAAGGATAGGGGAGAGAGAGAGAGAAGGGAGGAAAGCTGGACATATGTTATTTTTTGGTTAAGGATATTATAGTTTATAAAGAAAGCTCTCAGAGAAGAATGAAATGTTTATGTGCACATTCCTTACAGATGATAGTCATTTAAGAGAGGCTTTGTGGTTAACCCCTGCCAATGGATTCTAATAGGAAAGAGAATTATATACTACTACAATTTGCAGGAAAGTTTTATTTTTGAAGTATTGACTACATGGTTATGAAAAAGATGTTTTAGGAGAGTAGTAGTGAAATTAGGATTTGTTCTTGCTCCTCCTGAAATCACTGGATGATTTAACAGAAGAAAATCAAGCTCAGGGAATTTTATGCAAAAGTTAGAGGCCATTTTCTAATTTTACATACAATTTACAGCATTTTTTTCTGGCAGGAAGTTGGGGATTTTTTTTTAAAAGATTAATTCCATTAGTTTTAAATGTTTTACAGCAACCTCTCTAGGTCAGAAAGATAATTTGATAAATATTGGATGTTTTACTATTATAATTCAGCTGGGGGTTACTTTGTATTAACATCTTAATAAAGCTTTCTGTAATAGAAAGTAAATCAGAAGCACATAGTTATTTACAATTGTAGAATAATAATGACTACTGACTCAAATCAGTACTTCAGTGAAATCTGTCCTCTTCCTCTATTAGATAGATTGAATTCTTGAAATAAAAATAAAATAAACCACTGAATTAATGATAGAGTCATGGAAAGAACCTTCTTTGGAGTTTTTATCAAGATTTTACTTTCAGCAGCCACATAGCCTTTCTGTCATTTTAATTAGGAAGAATAAATATGGAACACTTTGCACTGTATTCTACATGTTACTGCACGCTGACACACCTCCCCCACAAATCTGACCAGATATCTAATCTTGATTAGATCTTAATAAGCTTTAAAGAGAAAGAAGCTGATATATGAAGTTTAATCTCTTCTTACGTCTTAAGAAGGACAATCAGGGCTACATTTCAAAAAGACACTTTAAAAAGCTGTGCAATCAAATGTGATGAGGCAGAAACAGTCATTTTTGCAGACCAACTGAGCAGGTATACAAATAAATGCATACAGAAATCCAAATATTTTATAGGAACAAAGAAGCTGTCCCATTCTAATTACATTTGATATTGCAGAACAACAGAAATCATGCTCAAACAGACCTTCTAAAAAGCACATTCCTAAAGCAAAGCTGAGATTTTGCTTTTTAAAATTACTAGAATATCTCTGAAGAATCATCCAAAGTTTTAGGATTTTCATTAAATAGGGTATACATTAAAAAGTTCCTCAGTTAATTGTCCCCATTCTCATTGAGATCAATAACAATCAGTGCTGGCTCTCTACAGAAGTCTCAGATTTATTTAGGCAATTTTTCATTCTTAGGTGCTTCCTTGTCTATTGTAATCCAGAGCTCTGAGCTAGGTGGATAATTTCTCATTAAATGCATGGCAGCTAGCCCAAAAAAGACAATGCATCTCCAGAAATACAGCTGTGATTCCTACTCAGGTCTGCCTAGGCCAAAGCATTTAAACTCCACAGGCACAGAACTTCTAGCATTAGTATTTGCCAAGTCCCGGAAGTTCTGTTTCTCCACACAAAAAAGAGCTCCATTCCTGATGCTTCACTGCTCCCCACTTAAAAGATATTAATGTTACCAAAAATCTGGAATAAGAAACTTCTCAAAACCAATGGGATGTAGATAAGCAGACACTTCTTTATTACAGTGCCGGGTGCACGGGGGATAGCTCCTTCTAACGTACACACCTCGCACCAAAATCAAGCTTCTTACATACAGCCTACTCATACATAAACATATTATTTCCTGAAAATCATTAGCATATTCTCCTCCCATTTCTGATTCTGCGCAATAAATGTTAGAATCATCTAGAAATGAGTCTGGGGTGTACTATGGGTAGGTGGTCTGTGAGTTGCTGGTAGTGATCTCCCCCTGACAGAATTACTTTTTACCTAATTCCATGGTATCCTTGGCAGGTAACTATAAACAGTTACCGTTGACTCTGTTCCTTCTCATTAATCTACACCTTGACAGCTACCTGCATTGTTCTACATATACTGCTTGTACTACCTGTTCCTATGAAATGATTTTGACCCATCCCTTTGGGTCCTGGTACGGGGCTCTACAGGGAATTTCATAACAGCACCTGGTTACCATACAAAAATATTTCTCATTAAAATATTTCTTATAACTCTACATTATTAACTACTATAAACTATTGATTAAGTTTTAACTACCAAATTTCTAAATATCAGTAACATTAAGACCAACAAGTCTCCATCTTCTTGATACCTTATATCTTCAACTTCTCAGTCTATTTGGCATACTCCAACACTTCCTATCACATGGATATGAAATCAGGATTCAGAGAAAACCCTCTTTCCCCTTAAATAATACTGGTTTTGCTGGAACATGCATTTAAGTGCTTATATAACAACTTGGAGTTCCTCAGTCAAGGCATTTCTCCCTGAAAATGAAACCCTAACTGTTCTATAACAGTGCTTAAACCCCACGGTATATAAAGAGAAACAGGAGGAAATATTTTTATCCTTTTAAAGATGTTTCACAAAGAAAAAAAATAATCTCTATTGTGAGAGGGTTTGCAGCTATGACATTATAATACTGGAGGCTCCATTGGTGTGATGTTGCACCCTACATAGGCAAAGAGAAGGAGAGAGAACCTGGAGCAAAGCTATACATTTCCAAGTCCCTAACACAGAATCTTAACCTGGCAATGTACAGCAGTGTTTGCATGAAGATAACTGAGATGTCCTTCATATAGCATGTCACTATATGATGTAGAAATATTCTGCTGTAAATCAGCAGAAGGCAAAGTAGCCAGCTCTGAGGATGTCACTGCTGGTGTTCTGAATAATGTTGCACAATACGACCTCATAGCAGCCTTCCAGTATCTGAAGGGGGCCTATAGGGATGCTGCGGAGGGACTCTTCATTAGGGACTGTAGAGACAGGACAAGGGCTAACGGGTTCAAACTTAAACAAGAGAGGTTTAGATTGGATATAAGGAAGAAATTCTTTCCTGTGAGGGTGGTGAGGCGCTGGAATGGGTTGGCCAGGGAGGTTGTGAGTGCTCCATGCCTGGCAGTGTTCAAGGCCAGGTTGGATGAATCCTTGGATGACATGGTTTAGTGTGAGGTGTCCCTGCTTATGGCAGGGGAGTTGGAACTAGATGATCTTAAGGTCCTTTCCAACCCTAAGTATTCTATGATTCTTTGATTCACTGTCAAGGATCAAAGTAAGCTGAACTGACTTAGTATTCAATGTGTTTCAATACAGGTTCTATACATAGGGTTGGATAGTCACAGGCCCAGATCCTCAGCTGTTTTGAGTGACTATCAGTGGAACAGCATTAACTTGGAGCTGCCTTTGATTTATGCTGGCAGTGTTCAGTTTTACTGGTTTTGGTTTGGTTTGGTTTGGTTTGGTTTGGATTTGGGTTTGCCGGTTTTGGTTTGGTTTGGTTTTGGAAGGGAGCCTGTCTTTCCTATTCCTTTTCCCATAATAATGTATTTTTAATATCTTTAGTCCACCCATCTGCCCAACCTTCTCTTTATCTGTTTGCCTATCTGTGGGCATTGCGTGTTCTTGCAGGTTGTGAATTAACTTAAAATCTCAACCTTGAATGGTAATGATTCTATTTTGCAAGACTTTGTTTAGGTCTCATATAAAATCATCAAGAGCAAAATATGTTAGATTGGAAAAAAAGACTTAATGAGGAGAGACTTCATAATGTACAGCTATATGAAATGTTGATGAGAGAAGTGAACATATGATCTGAGAATGAACTTGCTTTCATTGTTCTATTAAAATATAAATTGTATGCATAAGGTAAAATGATGAACATAGACATAAAAGGGGAAGAAAAAGAGAGAGGATTATTTGTTGAGACAGAAAAAAGATGTCTGAAAACTTTGCATAAGACACTTACTATTCATATTCTGAACATGTAAAACCACTGTATCGTATCAGTTTCTCCTTACACTAAATAGGAAAATGCTGAGAGATGGGAAGGGCAAGCCCAGAATAAAACATTCATCAGATACAAATTCAGCACTGCATTATGTGGTGCTGCTGCTCAAAACAAAAAAAAATAAAAAATGTTTCTAACCTTTTCTGCAGTTTCTAAAAGGCTTTTAACAGTATTATCACCTGATCAGACAAATTGTGTCTTTTCTTGCTAACTGGAAGGTGAGACTTTATAACTGTATTTAAAAGCTACTACGAAACAATGATCCAAAGTATTGCCTAAAAGCATTTGTTAGGACATTCATTCATTCTGTGGTAGTACATGCTCAGGGCATAGATCCTGACAGGGATAAAAGGAAGATTGCATTTTGATGGCCAAAGACACCTACAGAAACAGGAGAGAAAATTTTGCAATGTTCTGTTTGGTTTTTTCTTCAGTATATCACAGTGCTTTGTAGTGGGAAAGAGCAGCTTTTAAAAGAATAAGATGTAGTTAGGGTACACACTTGTTCAACCTGCCATCTTAGAAAGTGGAGCAGAACTATAGAGGTGATTTTGAAAACTTAAAAATTAACTAAGAAAAGATGAAGGAAATCATTTTAATATGTTCTGCCACAGAGACACCAGCAGATGAAAAAGAAGATTATCAGGCATTTTACACCTGACTAGCAATTAGCCAGCTATTAGTTCCTACAACTATACTTACAAATTAATCAAAATCAGGAAAAGTCCTGTACTTCCTGGTTTTTGCTAACTTCTTCACTAATCAATGAGAAAATGAACATGAGCCAGCAGTGTGCACTCACAACCCAGAAAGCTAACCATGTCCTGGGTTGCATCAAAGGTCAAAGGAGATGAACCTGCCCCTCTACTCTGCTCTTGTGAGACCCCACTTGGAGTATTGTGTGCAGTTCTGGTGTCCTCAACATAAAAAGGACATGGAAGTGTTGGAACAAGTCCAGAGGAGGGCCATGAGGATGATCAGGGAACTGGAGCATCTCCCGTACAAAGACATTGATGACATGGTTTAGTTGAGGTGTAGGGCATGGGTTGGACTTGATGATCTTAGAGGTCCCTTCCAACCTGGTGATTCTGTGTGATTCTGTGTGTGTGAAGACAGGCTGAGAAGGTTAGAGCTGTTCAGGCTGGGGAAGAGAAGGCTGCATGGAGACCTCCTAGCAGCCTTCCAGTATCTGAAGGGGGCCTATAGAGATGCTGCAGAGGGACTCTTCATTAGGGACTGTAGTGATAGGACAAGGGCTAACGGGTTCAAACTTAAACAGGAGAGGTTTAGATTGGATATAAGGAAGAAGTTCTTTTCCGTTAGGGTGATGAGGCGCTGGAATGGGTTGCCCAAGGAAGATGTGAATGCTCCATCCCTGGCAATGTTCAAGGCCAGGTTGGACAGAGCCTTGGATGACATGGTTTAGTGTGAGGTGTCCCTGCTTATGGCAGGGGAGTTGGAACTAGATGATCTTAAGGTCCTTTCCACCCCTAACTATTCTATGATTCTATGAATCAATGTTTCTACAAAGCACAGACTCAGATTCTTGGATTCTTTCTCTTATTTAACTTTAGCTGTATTCAGTTTTTAGAGAACTCTATGAAAATATAAAGAACACAACTTACACCTTTCCATCATGATGTACTTTTTTAGGCTAAAGTATTTCACTACTTATCACTTTCTGAATATGAAGAAATATATCCACTGTAAGAGGCAATACAACTAAATGTAACAAAGAAGGTTGCTTGCAGTACTTCACATAGAGAGGAATAGCATGGTTTGATAATGGCAGAAATAGTGGAACTGGACTGGAAAACAAGACTGTAGATTGAGCTGTGTGTTTCAAAAGGAGTTAAAGACCATTGGCAAGTGAATGAGAATTTATGCAAATTTGAAAGGACCTGACCCATGCATCTTCCCACAGGTCTCAGCATCGGAAAATATGACCCTTCAGGATATCTATGGCTTTTTCAGCAGTTCAGGTGCTGAAGTGTATGAAATAGGATAAAAGGTGCTTCTCCAGTTTTCTGATCCCTCTGGCATTTTTGGACATGGGGAAGCGGGTTCCCATTCAGACACATTGCAGAGAGGCATTGTTTCTGAAGTGTTATTACCATACACTGATCCCTTTCTTGCTTACTGCAATTTGTGGTAAATGACCATGGCAAATGTGGGAAATCTTGAGCATTGGAAAGAGTGCAGATAAAAAGAATGATAGACAGACCTAGATGGCACACAGAATTTATAAAATTTCCATAAATTAAAAAAAAAAAAAACAAACCAAAGAATCCCTAACATAAAGCCAGATTGTACCACAGAGTTTATATAACTGACCCTAATGAAAATCAGCTGAAACTAGGGAAAAACAAACAAACAAATAAGCAAACAAAAAAAATCCCTTNCCACCAAAAATTAAAAAATTTCCCAAAAATAAAAAAAAAAAAAACAAACCAAAGAATCCCTAACATAAAGCCAGATTGTACCACAGAGTTTATATAACTGACCCTAATGAAAATCAGCTGAAACTAGGGAAAAACAAACAAACAAATAAGCAAACAAAAAAAATCCCTTATCCAACTTTCTGCAAAAAAGATCAGACCAAAAGGTTGTAAACTGTTGATTTTATATACCTAAACTATGAAGCAAGAGCCAAATTATCTGTGTGCCAGTCTTGTTTGAAATTAATTATATTCTCCAGTTCAGTACAACTAAATCACTAAATCTTTGCCTTTACGACATCAGTGGAAGGGAATGGGAGTTATTTGCTTCATTTTTTTTTCCCCTCAATGACATCTCTTCAATAGCAGACAGGAATTTGCCCTCTGTTTTCAGTTTGTATAACATCATACTGTGCTTAAATAACCTACAGGGTGAAATTCAACCTGATGTAGTTCCAGTTCCTTCAGGAAAATACAGCTATATTTTCCTTAGCAAGTCACCCTTAAGAGGTGTGATATAACATCTGAAATACAGCATTTTAAGGATCAGAGGAAATGTCACCCATGAGGTACAGTAATGCTGAAAAATACAGAAGCCACAGCTCCTCACAGAGGAACAAAGTTTAAATAAAGATAGAACAAGCTCAACAATGCTGGGTTGTAGAAAACTGAGGAAAGTCAAGCAAACATGAATTTGTCATCCTTCACTTGCAGTCCTACAGAACACATCCAGTAAACATCCTTCAAATGACAATGTTAATCCTACTTTTCTAGTCAGTGTACGTATTTTTATTTTTTTTTTTTTCAGACAGAGGCATAAAAAAAGGCAAGCTTTTGCTCTTGAGCTTTTTTTTTTTTTAATGTCTACCCATATATCCATCTCTACACTTTGGAAGCTCAATTTCAAAATTAAAAATAAATTAAGGAGGAGTAATTATTCACATTTTTACAAGGATTATGCCGTTCCACATAGGTCCTCAAATGCAAGCATACAGGCCACTCATAGAAAGTAAAAATGGAAATAAAATTTAAAAAATAAAAATAGCAGAAGGTGACTTAAGGAACATTTGTCTTAAAACAACTGTGAAAGCAGTAAATAATGGCTACAAAATGGTCACAGCAAAGGATGTATCTCATAAATGTATCATTGTTTTGCTTCTATATCATCCAATAATCAATCCTAACTGCTCCAATTGTATCCCTTATTCATAGTAGACTGTATGGATCTATAGCCTGAAAAACATTGGCAAAAGTACTATGCTGTTTGAAAGTCTACTTGGTCAGTCTCCTCGTATTATTCACAGTAGTCACTTAGGTCACAGGTTGTCTTCCTGTATGACTTGAAAATTTTTAAACAGGAGGACAATAAAAACCAACTGTTGTGTCTTCTAGCTACTTAGAATGTGAAAATCAGATATGTTTCAACTGATTTATATTTTGAAGACTCAGTAAGTTACATGGATTTCAGTTACAACTTGTTACCTGAGGAGAAAGAATATATTGTCTAGTCTTTGAAAAATATTTATTCCTTCTTAGGATTAACTTATAGATAGAAAGTTTATAGATATTACTATTTGTACAAGAGAAGAATGACTAACGTTTATTTTCCTTTCAGAAATCCTATACTTGGGGGAATCATATTCTCAAGATGCTGTGAAGTCTGTGCTGCTCAGTGACACCCTTAAAGATCTTTTTTCTAATTAAGCTTTATATTAAGAACCAAATGCAGACAGGTTTCCCTCTTTCAATTATATGAAGTTAGTAATCCAACAGCTATATGCACATTAATTTACCTAGAACTTAATGGAATTTGCCTACCCAGTTTCAATTGATACTTACATTTGCAGAGCTATGCTGAAACTCCATCCACATTCCATATATTCTTGCCTGGTGAAAGAATAGTTGCACATGCATGTGATTGCCTCCTTGGATCTCTTTCAAAGCCTTCTTTAGGAATCTGAATACGCCCTTCTGTGGGAAAAACAGAAAGAGGAATGAAAACTCTTTAAGACCATCCTTCCTCCCAGAAGTTTCTCAGAACTTGATTGAGGGCTAGAGATACAAGGGATCCTAAAAGAGCAGGAAGGATCAAAGTCCCCAGCATCAAAACATTTTGGTTTTACCTTTCACTGCACCTCCTACTTACACTCATTGGTGTAGAAAGAGTAAAGCACAGGGAGGGAGGAGATGCAGCTCTGGGAAAGCTGTTTAAATGGGAATTCCACTCGTGAGAGAGCCTGACAGAAAGGTTATCTAAGTTGTGCTATTTTCTGCTTTGATTTCTGCTGGGAAAATACACACCTTTTACTTTGTAATGTCTGCCATCTCGGAGAAATTGCAAATTATCTGGAGCTAGACAAGAACTGAGTGATCTATACATACATGCACACAAACACATTCAGACCTACTTAGAGCGTAAATCAGCAGACACTGATAATGATTCATTCACTGTGAAAAAATACTCTGCCAAATCAATGAGTTACTGTTGTGCAACCAAAGGTAAATTTCACTCACCATGGACAATTCATATCTATTGCATTTGGCAGGATTTTGTCAAAGAGTAATTGAAAAAAATGATTGTATATTATGCATGAATAGTATCGTAAACATCACAGACTATAATGCGGAAGTTATCATTAAAATTTCAGTTCTGAACCACAGCATTTTGGGCACAGTGAAAGAAGTTGAAGCATTTGATGGTGACACAAAAATTTTTATTAGAAATGTAGGTTTATTTTATGCTTCTTTTTATCTTAGATCAAAGAAGCTTGTGATGTGTCTCATGATTCTAAATAATATTATGTCTGTCCCCAAGGTCTTCACATATCCCAAGGGAATTGGCAACATACATCAATTGCTGTATAGGTGTAAAATATAATAAATGGATCTTAGTGTACCAGCTGTTATAAGTTATAGCTCCTCATGTTTTACTGATTGGTATCAGAGCATCTGTAGTGACTTACAAAAGATGCTTAGGGAAGTGCATACATATTATACCTCTTTGTGAGCTAATTACTGAAAAGCCCTTGAAAGATGAGTGCTTCTTAGACCCTATATAGCATAAATAACTATGAGGAGGTCAGATGTAGCATGCTTTAACCTCCTTCCTGATGCTTGAACCGTAGGTGTCTGTGTTTTTGCATTTGGAAGGAATGAATAAAAAACAAAGAACTGTTCATACATTATTATTAATCAGTGAAGCAACTATCCCACATTTTTATGAGCTAAATCTATCGAATGTGCAATTAATTAGATGTGAGGATCAAAGCTGCTTGCTCCTTTTGATGTATTATTTTTATATTTTTTAAAGTTCTGTCTTTTTATGCCAGCAGAGAATAATAGAATGACATATGACATGTGAACATAGATGTTCACACTGAGTTAATACAACACATGCGGAGGTTGAAGCTAAAAGAGAAATTTTGTTCTTATTTATTCCTTACGTAATTTACAGAAAATTATGGTAAAGAACACTGTTCAGAAAGATGTACATTTATTTCTACAGATTTACTTCATGGGTTAGGATTGTCAAGGCCATTTAAAGGACAAAGGTACTCATCATGAAAATGAAATAGTTGTATATCCATGTAATGCTTGGGTTGGGTTCTTTGTTGGTTGTGGTTTTTGTTTGATTTTTGTTTATTTGGGGGGAGGAGGGGAAGAGTGTTTGGGATTTTTTTGCCTGAGGGCTTAAAGCATCATAGCATTATTGCAATCCCGTCCTCTTAATATCAAGGAAATGGCACATTGGTCCAAGTGGTTCTCATTATATGCTTGGAGTATGATTACAGAAAATCCCTTTATGCCCGTTCTCTCTTTGCAGGCCTGGTGGTGTTTCTAGGAGGACAGAGAGACCTGAGACTACCTGACATAAGAACAATCTCTTCCTACCTTAATTACTAAAAGCAGAACATAATTGCTATAACAGGTTTATCTAGCCCAGTGTCCTGTGCTGTGACTGTGGACAACAAAGACTCCTAGGGAAGAAGTATATTGGGTAACAACTGCATGGCCAGGCCCAGAGTTGATATGCCAGTGGCTGGCACTGGGGCCAGTGATGTTTAACACAAGTTAATGACCTGGACACGCCTCAGGTGAGAAAAGGCTGAGGGCTGAGACTGTTCTGTCTGGAGAAGAGAAGGCTTAGGGGGATCTTATCAATGTGTATAATTATCATATGAAAGGAAAAGAAAATGACGGAGCCTTATTCCTCTCAGTGGTGCCCAGTGACAGGACAAAAGGCAGTGGACACAGATTAAAACACATGAAATTCCTTCTGAATGTAAGAAACATTTTTACTGTGAGAACTGTCACTGGCACAGGTATCCCAGAGAGGTCATGGTGTGTCCATCCTTGTAGATATTTAAAGCACAACTGGACGCAGTCCTGGGAAGCCAGCTGTGGTTGACCCTGCCTAGACAGGGTAGTAAGTTGGGATGATCTCAAGCTCCATTCAACCTCTCAGACACTGTATGTGATTCTGTGACAATAGGAATGCCTAGGAAAGAATGTTAATATAAGGTAAGTACATGGAGATATTTCTCATGACCACTCATCCAACACTTTGTCTTGGGAATTTCTTTCAGGCAGAAGTAGTGTTTTGATATTTAACAGAACAGTCATAAATTTCATAGTTTCACATAAAATCATTCTCTCTTTCATTCTTCTAACAACCAATGATTAAATAGTTAACACCGTGGAGAGTAATTTCAGGCTGTCTGCAGATTCACAAGAACCACTGAATTATTTCAGTGCAATATTTTTAATATTATCCCTTCAATCTGTAAATGTGGTTAGGGAATATCATCACTTACAGATGTGGATAGAGGAGTTCAGTGGCAACTCACCATTCACATTAACTATTTAAATGAGGTATGTGCTTAACCTACTATGGCACTTCTAGAAACACCTATAGGCATTTAACTGCATTTCTGTCACACAACTTACATTTGGACATCAATTCCTATATATTAGGCAATAGCATGCTAGAAAGTAACACATTGGAAATTGCACGTTTGCTGAGGTAGCCCAATTTAGTTTTCTTTTGTGTATTTCCTTTTTAAGTTACATCAAGGCCAAGCTGAACAGAGCCTTGGGTAACACAGGTTAGGGTGGAGGGTGTCTGCCTATGGCAGGGGTTTGGAACTAGATGATCTTAAGTTCCTTTCCAACCCTAAGCATTCTATGATTATATGATTCTATAAGTGGTATTTGTTATTACCCTAAATTTGTGTCAATAACAATCTAATAAATCTCTTCAGGGTCTTTTACAGTACAGCTGAATTTTATCAATCTGCAAGCTTGAATTTTTTTTCATGCAAACATTCGTTCTTACTTCAGGAAAATTTTTAAAAAATCTAAAATATTTCACAGCAATTAATATGGAATAAGTCTCGAGTAGCCATACCTTGAGATATGGGTCCTCAGATGGCTGATTAGAGTTGCTTTTTGCTCTCTATTCTTTGCTTTTTTTGAATGATGTCACCCATTAAGGCTTAAGCCCCCAAACCAGGAACTGTCTGTATGTTATTACACTGCAATAGCACATTACCTTCCTAAATGATGATCATACGTTTTTCCAAGGTCTGAGAGTAAAAAACTTGATTTGAAGCCATTCACCAGGTTCACCCTTACCTAGCAGCTTTAAGACTAGGTTCAGTCACCACAGTTTCTACTGTTCAGGATCAGGTACAGCAACAAAAGGTATATCAACTTGCAGTTTGTTCTTATGTTGTCTCATATAAAATGTTAATTATGGTTGTTTTGACTTTATTGACCTAATTTTGATGTCTCAGTATTTCATAACTAGTAATTTAAAATAAGGCCCTTAGGTTCTTGAATAACCAATAGCACCTGGTGAGATTTTGGCATCTAAGTAATTTAAAAATGGGACTTGGGCATGCTAATGAAAGCTCTCCTTTGTGTTTCTCTTCTGCAGGTATGAAATGAATATACTAAAACCTTCTAAGCACAAATGGTTATTATAAAAAGAAACACATTGAAGTTGTGAAGTAAACAATGATTATATGATAAAGTAAGATAGTATTTGCATACACTCAGCACTGGATTTTGAGATAGAACAATGATATATGACAGTTCTACACTAAAATGATTAATTTTATACTAGAAGGATAGCATTGACACACTTTTTACTTTTCTTCTGCAAAGAAAATGAAGCTAAAATGCCAACAGTGTCCAGTGGTATGTACTGAACTACACTGGTTTTATCTAATCAGCCAATGAATTTAAAAGTTCAGTTCTTAAATCTTGCTATGTCAATCAGATAAAGGAAATACCCAAAGTCTGAGCCTCCCTTGCTGAGGTAACTTTTTTCAATCTTACATGTTCCTACAGGAGTCCTGTAACTTGTTCAGAAAGTTCTGAGAACAACAAAGTGTATTTCATGGCTGTGGACTTAGAAAAAACAGTGCTACAAGAGAGAATTAAATAAACCTGCTGGAACCAGGCTTCTCAATAAATAAAAGGCCTTGTTCATATTGGTCATATAAAAAAAATATTTTGTCAAAGCAGATAGAATATATCAATCTGGATGTGATTAAAAGAACCAAATGAAAACTGCTTATACAGAATGAAGTATCAACTCCTTGACCAACAGATGTATCCAGATGGACCAGTTAATCCTTACCAATAACTACTTTTCTTGTGAGGCCACTTGAATATCACAGCGATTGCAATGAATCCTTGTTCCTGTTACACGTATGTTGCCTAGCATGAACAAAAACATTTGTGTCCTAATATCATTTGCAAAGCTTAGCTCACTAGAACTCTAATGTTTTCTTCCTCTGAATTCATCTATCATAAGTCATTTCTACACTTTGATGACAGAAACATGGAGGAAACCATGGAGGAATAGATTTTTAGCACCTTCAGATAGATGATCATTTGCAAATTCTATTTAATATGTTATTCTTACAAACATTCTCATATTGCCATCTGGAAACATACAAAGCAGCACAACACGTTGAAGATTATTTCAAAGGACAGCCATCCCTTGACATTCTTCAAATAAGTAGCTTAAGGACACAAATTCTTCAATTATTAAAATATCTAATAAACATCTTGATTTATTTGGACTCACTGGCCTACAGTGTCAGTCTCTCCCATAAATGTTTTCAAAATTACTAGTTAAAGTCCTTCTGAGCCAACCAGAAAAGTCTC
This sequence comes from Agapornis roseicollis, assembly GCA_002631895.1. Taxonomy (NCBI): domain Eukaryota; kingdom Metazoa; phylum Chordata; class Aves; order Psittaciformes; family Psittacidae; genus Agapornis; species Agapornis roseicollis. The sequence continues at coordinate 151,134 of NDXB01012198.1, read as the reverse complement.
CTTTGTTTACAGTAAATCTGACAACAGTTAGTTTACTGCCAATGATACTTAGTCCTCTCCAGATGACCAGAACAGTCTGTCTCACTGCTTCTGAATACTCCTTGTCACCAGTTTCTATTTGTCTATTTTGCATATACACATAAACATTTAAAATCTTGGGAACATGATTTTTTTTATTATGCACACAGAATCCAGAAACAATCATCCCTGAAAGCATTAGCAGAAAATCAATGCTCTATTTATAGCAATATTTGATAATAGCAACAATAATACACCTTAAACTTCTGTGTCTTTGTTGGGTAGAAATCATGACATGCCATTGAACAGAAAGGCAGCATTGACATATGTTCTGAATTTGACCAAGAAACCAAGTGCATGTAAATAAAAGGTGAAAAAAGTAAACCTTTAATTTTCTGTAGATTTGGGGGGGGGGGAGGGGATCAAATAAAGCAAGGGTTTTAATTCCACTGCAAGGGCAAACATGCCTGTGTGCATCTTTCTACTCTTGTGACTGTTTCAGAATATATACTAAACAGTGAAAGGGTTATCATGGCGTTAATATGGTATTAAGCCAAACATAATGTGTATTTAATAGTAGAATGAAATGTACACATAAATAAACCATGCAAGTCTCACTTAGACTAAACCATATTATGCAGACAAGCTTGAAGAAATATCTCAAAATCTTAACCAAAGTTAAAAAAACCCAAAACAGTTAAACAAGGATAGCCATTGGCTAACTGTGCTCCTTTTTAATAACTACCTAATTCATAACAGGAAATCTGAAATGTGTCTTCTTAACAAATAAATAGTGGAAAAGTTTTCCTTGGGGTTGTGTGTGTAATTCTTAATGAATTTACTTTAATAAAAAAACAGTATGGGTTTTTCTGCAGTTTAATATTATGGTAAACGTTTTTTTTTATCTTGAATTTTGCTAAGGGTCCAATTCTGCAACAGTTTTTCACACTGGATTTTGCTTAGGGAAGCAGTTTTGCTCACTATTAAGTTACAGAATTACTCCTTATGCTTAACCAGAAATCTTTTCAAAAGAATAATTATTTTCTGTAGTAAGGTGTGAATATTCTGAGAAACTCAAATCCTTGATGCACAGGCAAACACGGAGGTACAGCAGTACATGATTCACTGTATTGCTATTACTCACTTATCTGCATTTATCTTATTATAAAGTCTCTAGAAGTATCCCTATTTATCTTCTGAAATTTTGTGTGTATAGCATCTTTTTCTGTAACCTAAACATCCTAAACTTCTACACAAAACTAGATTAATTCACAAATTTCTTACAGCCAGTGATGAGCTATTGTAAGGTAACTACATTGAGTCTCCACTGAAATGTGTCAGCTTCAAGCCAGTGACCTGGCAGTGCACAATCTATTCTCACTCCCCTGAGCATCCATCATCTCAGATAGATAGCCTTTTTACTCTGTAATTATTTATTTCCACTAAACTCTAAAGTACCCTATATGCTTGGTAAGATACAGGCAATTTAACTTTTATATTTGATATTTCATCAAAATGCAGAAAACTCTTTCATGGTCAGAGCTTTTATTTTTCTGTGCAGTGATCTTTGCAATTAGAGCACTATTGTAGTGAGTACAAAACAAGAAATACACTGTGTGTGAAGAAACCCTGGGAAAAAAAAAATAATTGGAAGTGAAGGCAGCAGTCAGTGTTGCCAAATATTTTAAAAAAGGACAAAATCTTTAGACACATTTTACAAATACAGTTAACATGTCACAATCAACTAGTGCTCTGTTATAGCCACTGCAATTTAATTATGTAGTATCTTTTTTCAATGAGCCTACCTGATAAAAAACACGCATTTTCATCAGAAAGAAGGCCAGAACTAAACAAAATCATGTTAATAGGTACTTTTTACACTTTAGATAGTTGAACATTCCTTGTCATCATACAGGCTAAGCACTTAATTTAACAATATATTTGACTATTTAAATCAAGGAAGACAAGAAGACTTGTATACAGCAATACACAGTTTCACATAATGTAGTTTCAATCTGCTGACCCCAGTAATGAAATAAGGAGATAGCCAGAATATTTCAAGTACTTGAGTAAAAGACTTATCTCCTGCTAGCTCAAATATAGTTACTTACTGAACATACAAACTTTTTCCATTGTTGTGAAAGTAGAAAGTCTTTTCCAGTCTGCATTTCACTTTCTTTTTGCAAAGGATTAGGAGAGAGTTATAGTAGTGACTTCACGAGGTACAATCATTCAATTGCTTTGATTCCATGACATACTTCAATTCTGACAAGAAAGTACAGGTGATAAATTATTGCATCTATTTTATCTGGTTTTCTTTGGGTCACAAATTTTAAAATACTAGTGTAAAAAAGTTTCTAGCTCAACACATCCTTTCCTTAGGATTGTTTCATTTGAATAGTGTCTTGATAATACCAAATATAAAAAAGGGAGTAATGGGCTTTACAGCAGACAAATGGTTAACAAATAATCTGGATTCACTGCATTTGTGGGAAGAAAGCTTCAAAACCAAGACCTGAAACAGAAAGGCCTCTTATTTATACTTATTTAGTAAGGAAACATTAGAGAAGATATTCTGCTGGTCTTGGGTAGATTTCTAGCAAAAGTTCAAATGAAGGTTCAATGGAGTGCCTCATTCCTGAACACTTATGCTGGTAACAGTAACAGGAGAGAAAACTGAGTAGAGAGAAAAGTCAGTATCTGGAGAGCAGAAAAGGAGATATCATCAAAGCCAGCCTTCCATTGTGTAGTCAGATTATGATTCCTATTACAGTTACGGGATAGTAAGTACAGTGAAAAGTTGTGAGACAGCATTAGTAGAAATATCCTTAAAACTTGTTAGAAAGGGAAAGAGCGGAGGGTAAGAGAAGACAGAAAATATGAATAAAATGCCAACAAAGGAAAAGCAGGATTAGGTATGATTTTTCTTCAAAATTTCATTTGATACAAGGCCTTGGAAATGCCAAATGTCAAATTTAGAGCAATGTTTTTCTTCATTGTTCGCTTCTACTAGACTGCTCTTGCTCTTTTCTGTGGGTATTAATCAGTTTTTGTTCGATAGAATACATGTTGAAATACTCTTTATTCCAGTTTTTGGACAGCACTGTGATTTATTCAGAAGAACAGAATGGGCCTCTTTGGTCTTTGACTCAATAGACTTGAACAGTGTTCAATCTAAAGTTCCACACATAGGTCTGAAAAGTTCCCTCTGTGCAAGATGTATATAGCTGGCACCAAGATGCCAGCTATAAAAGATGGCACCAGCATTGTTTTATTGGGTACATCTGCTTTCAAGGTACAAATAATTCTAACTACATTGGCTACTGGAAAAATGTGCCTGGAACATGCAAAAGTTGATTGGTATGACAGTAAGTTTGAATATATTAACTGAATGTTACCTCTGTAGCTCACATAGTACCTTTTCTGCAAGCAAAAACATTTCCTTCTTTCTGTTTCATGCATTATCTGTTGAACTCTACCCAGTCTAGCTCACCAATCTAATTTCTTTTTAATCCTCCCTGTGTAAGACCTTCATGGCAGACATATCTCCTTAGTTCAAACAAAAGCAAGGGTAAGCCTTTCTGAACTTAAAGAAACTGCTTAGGAGTTGAGGCTAGGTGGCTTAGAAGTTTCATTATACAGCTTCAGCTTCTGAGACACTAGCTTTATTAAGATTGTCAATATCAAATAATAATAGTAGAATTTTATTTTAAGGGCAATTCATGTCTGAAGGCATACTCTATAATTTACTGTAGGTAAGCAATGATGTTGCAGTTACAAACAGAAAAGGACACAATATATTTCTTGTGACTGACATTATATATGCTTATGATGTGAAAAGAGGATATACTGATATTGATTCTTACTTAGATCTTATTTTGATGTATGCTTTTATTTCACAGATATTGACCTTTATGTGATCCCATTTATGTGAGAGAATTTTTTTCACACATTCAGAGTGATACAATATTGGTCTGAATGAACACTTCCACAGTGTTCATTATTTGGCTAATTTACATAGTAATAACCCTACCTGATGTGTCATAATAGTACTAAAGACGGTATAGAGTACTAGAGATACTGTAGAGTTTAGGGCTTAAATATCACATAGATTTATTATGGAGGATAGTGGTTTTTACTGATCTTGGATGTTCTGTGAGGCTTTTATTTATTTAATTATTTTAAATAAATAACTTTGGCGGGAAGGATTAAAGAAGGCAGCAAATCATGTTCTCTATGTTTAGAATGAAAACAAAATACAAGTTTTGTAAGTGCTAAAAGAGTGACAGAAAGAACAGGTTGTCAGATCTCATTCAGTAATACCAAACACATGGGAGAATAGAGAATAGTAGGCAAACTTTATGCTGAACATATATATATATTAATGATTTTTTTCAGAAATTCTCTTTTGTTAACAAAACTTATTTGCATATACAAGAAAGGAAGTGATACACCATGACAATGACTGTGATGGAGACCTAGGTTGGGTAAAGCGGATAGACTAAGACCCTTCTCCTATACCAAGCTTTCAAAAAAGATACTAAATTATTATCAAATATAGGAAAAGTAGATTTTATTAACTTTTAAGAAGACTTGACTTCATAGACAGAAAAAAGCTCACGGTGACTAGTTGAGAAAACAAATAGAAACAGTTCATAAATTATACTTTTGCTGCACACTGCTCCTTTGCAAGAGAGGTTCGTGTTTCACTGGATGAATTCCAGCTAGCTGAGTAATATTTTGAGAAGTAAAAAACTGCCCCCTAGTACTGGTGGGGCTAGTTATTTTGCCATCATCCCTGGCAGATAGCTGTGTATCAGCTCTCTGTTCCTTCCAGCAACTTTTTCTTAAAGAGACTCATTTCCTTGCAATGACACTGTGCTTGAACTAGACAACTAAAAGGAAAGGGAGCTTCTTGTCATCCTGAACACTTTTATTTGTTACTCAGGTATTCAGGCACTTGCAAAATCCAATAGACAATCATTGAACTTGGATTCTTTACATTGATTTAAGTTAGACTTTGACCGATAGTGTAGACCTTTATAAGCAAACAAAGAAAGGGCTTTTTCACATATATACTCCTTCTGGATCAGGCAACACAGTTTACAGGTAAGACATTATGTGGAATAGGAATGTCCAGTCATGAATGTCCTCTCTTCCATTGGATGAAAGAGTATTTCCAAATACATTGAACTTCAGAAGCTGGATACATGTAAACAAAGCTTAATCAGATATTATCCCAATAATAGTAAAATGGGATAAAGCCATCAGTAAAACCAGAATCTTCATCTTGATGAAACCTAGCGGCTCTGAGGCCTCAGTAAAAGAGGATGTAATACTTTACATACATAGGAGACTAAACCTTTATGAGCTTTATAGCATGCACAGAAGCATTGGGTTCTCAATTTTTAATTTTTGAAAACCCTAAACTCAGCTGTAAGCCTAGATTAACTGCAGAGAAAGGACTAGGTACAATATTCCACACTATGCACTAAAACATTACATTTTAGTGACAATGGAAACCAGTTTCATTTCTAACTACCAGCTTTTCAAAATTCTGAAGCTATCTAGGGTTTTAATTATTTGGATTTGCAAACCCTAAACCAAACCATAACCTAAGATTAATGCTGAATGAAAAAGAAATACCTCTGAAAGAAACATGAAGCTTATGACATTGTAGATGCTAACTCAACTAAAATCTCTGCACCTTTCAGTACACTGAAGTCAATTGAGTTCTAGACTTATATTCTATATATATATATTCTAATGCTATAGATTTATAAGCTGTAGGTCTAAACCTTGTTTTTATAAAAGGACCAGTGACCACAATAAAGGGTCATAATGACTTAGTCCCAGTAGACACCTATCCCTTTCCTTCTTCTTTATGACCTGAAGAACTTTGAAGATATTCGCAGTATTAAATTCCAACATTAATCATCCTAGAATAAATTAAAACTGGTTTACCAATTCACTAGCACTAGGCAGATCCATGTCTTACACAGAGACCAAACTTATTCCTGATACTTTATGGTCACTGGGGAACTCTATTTTTCTGTTCAGTTCTTCAAACCCTAATTCTAGATTTAGGACCAGTTTTAGAACCAAAAGGACCAGTACCTTACTATAAAACAGAACACAGTAACACCAACCATTCTTTTACTACATTTAGCCCTTTGTAATACTAACACCCTGAGTTCTTAAAACTTTATTTCTGTGAATTCACACCAGCTCCGAGGTTAATGGAACCTGGACAACTAATTCTAACTACTCAAAACCAAGGAAGTTTAGTGCACAAGTCTATGTGACCTGACAAGATGCATCTGTGGATACTGAGGGAACTGGTGGATTTAGTCGCCAAGCCATTATCTATCGTATTTCAGAGGTCACAGCAGTCTGGTGGTGTTTTTGCTGAGTGGAAAAGGGAAAACGTAATCCCCATGCAGGGGAGCTGGAACTACATGATTTTCAAGGTCCCTTCAACCCCTGACCATTATATGATTCAATGATGATTTTAAGTTCCAGCCTATGCAGCTTAAAAAAAAA
>NDXB01012198.1:132746-144450 GCA_002631895.1 Agapornis roseicollis | reverse complement strand
AAAAAAAAAAAAAAAAAAAAAAAAAAAAAAGGCACTTAATTACCATTATAGCCTAGCCCTTTTCTGATCCTGTCAGACACTTTAACTGTTCTTTAATTACTTAAATCTAACCTAAAAAGTTTCTCATATTATAGGCATAACATTGTGAATTGATGCCTTTCTGCTTTGGGCTCAGTAGATTTGAACTTGATAGTGCAGTCCAAGCACCACTAAGAAGGAAGATAAGAGCAGATAACATAGGAGCAGACTTACCCTACCCTGCTGAACTAGACAAAACAAAAAACTCTGCAGATCACCATAACATCACCATTCCAACCTACAGAATATTGACGATAACTGGGATGTCACACATGACATCCTTGTTTCTAAATTGGAGAGACATCAATTTGATAGGTGGACCACTCTGTGGATAAAGAACTGGTTGGAGGGCCGCATGCAAAGAGTTGTGGTCAATGGCTCAGTGTCTGGCTGGAGACCACTAACGAGTGGTGTCCCTCAGGGATTGGTGTTGGAACCAGTCTTGTTCAAAATTTTTGTTGCTGACATGGACAGTGGGATTGAGTGCGCCCTCAGCAAGTTTGCCGATGACACCAAGCTGTGTGGTTCGGTGGATACGCTGGAGGGAAGGAATGCCATCCAGAGGGACTTTTACACGCCTGTGAGGTGGGCTGATGCCAACCTCATGAAGTTTAACCATGCCAAGTGCAAGGTCCTACACCTGGGTTNATTCCATCCAGGGGGGCTTTTTAACGGCTGTGAGGTGGGCTGATGCCAACCTCATGAAGTTTAACCATGCCAAGTGCAAGGTCCTACACCTGGGTTGAAGCAATCCCAGGCACAGTTACAGGTTGGGCAAAGAAGAAATTGAGAGCAGCCCTGTGGAGAAGGACTTGGGGGTGCTGGTCTATGAGAAAATGAACATGAGCCGACAGTGTACGCTCGCAGCCCATAAAGCCAACTATATCCTGGGCTGCATCAAAAGGAGCATGACCAGCAGGTTGCAGGAGATGATCCTGCCCTTCTACTCTGCTCTCTTGAGACCTCATTTGGAGTGTTGTGTGCAGTTCTGGTGTCCTCAGCATAAAAAACACATGAACTGTTGAAATAAGTCCAGAGGAGGGTCACAAGGATGATCGGGGGACTGGAGCATCTCCCATATGAAGACAGGTTGAGAGAGTTGGGGCTGCTCAGCCTGGAGAAGAGAAGGCTGTGTGGAGACCTCATAGCAGCCTTCCAGTATCTGAAGGGGGCCTATAGGGATGCTGCAGAGAGACTCTTCATTAGGGACTGTAGAGACAGGACAAGGGCTAATGGGTCCAAACTTAAACAAGAGAGGTTTAGATTGGCTATAAGGAAGAAATTCTTTCCTGTTAGGGTGGTGAGGCGCTGGAATGAGTTGGCCAGGGAGGTTGTGAGTGCTCCATGCCTGGCAGTGTTCAAGGCCAGGTTGGACAAAGCTTTGGATGACATGGTTTAGTGTGAGGTGTCCCTGCTTATGGCAGGGGCGTTTGAACTAGATGATCTTAAGGTCCTTTCCAACCCTAAGTATTCTATGATTCTATGTTTCACTTTTGTTTGGGATGCACTAGCACAAACCATTACCCTAATGGTCGAAACCCTTTATCAAAACACCAGTACTGTCCACAATGGTACTACTGGTTCCAGCTTGCCAGCGTAGGATAGGATTAACACCATAAAAGCAAACTTACCTGAAATGATATATTTTTATTATTTATTATGTAGGATTAAAGGAATCTATTTGACTAGCCCTCAGCTTGAGATAGATTGGTGATGTGGAAAAGTGTCTTGTTTCTGAAGTGAAGCCAAAATACTTAAAAGTTGACATACATAGAGGTAATCTGTAAGACTGAAATTTTGTAAACATGAGGCTGCCTAATTCACTCCTGTTTAGAGAATATATTTGTTATTCCTGTTCTGCACATTATTATCTGAAGAACTAGCATACTTAGAAACACAAAATCATCATTTAAGTGTGTTTCCTTTTTTTTCCTCTGTAGATTTGCTCCAGGTTTTCTTTACTGTTACATGTATGTTTATTTAACACATATCTACAAATAGCTGTAGCTTGTAGGTTTAATGATTCAGTCACCTCAGTAAACTCCTCTGTAGGTTCACCAGGTGCACAATGGATTGTCAAGAAGCTGACATTGCTTAGCATTTCATTATACCAATGCTGATATGACTATTATTTTGACACTAATGCTTTGAAAGTCTTGAAAAACACTGTGAAAGGGTACCTAATCAAATAGTCAGTGATATTTTATGCAGTAAGAATTCTCTAGGGTAAAAGAAAGTCAATAAAAATAATTAAACTATTAAAAGTTAAATATTCTTGCTCAAATTCTGTCAGATAAAGAGATACATGTAAAGGCAATTTTAAAGATTTTCAGGGTGTTTACAACAGTTTGGTTTAGGTAGAAAAATGCCAGCACTCTCTCAAATATGTCTCTCATAAAAATTGCCACCTTTACCCCTCTAAAAAAAGGGGGCAGGGGAAGAGAGAAGTGGACAGCTGTGGTTCAACCCAAGTTTGCAGAGAGTAGGCAAGAACAGTCAGAAACCCAGAACTGTTTTTTATTCCCCAGGTCTGCATTTACAAAAGAGGAAGCAATATAGTTGTAAATGAGTATACATCCTTGACTACAGGCCAGGGAGAGGATGATTACCAGGTTTTCAGGAATTGTTTTGGGTGAGGTTTTTGCATTACAAAAGCTACAACTATTTGACATGCTGGGGAGTTCTTCTTAAAACACTGGGGCCATGAAAGGAAGAGGAGAATGGCCAGAACATAGCTTCTGCTTATCAGCCTCCTTCTCTCTGTGTAACTGGGATTCAGACAGCGCAGAGGTTTCATGCTAGCTTTTTGTACTGTAGAGAATTTTATTCTTACTCTAAAACCTGTGTCAGATCAGTTCATATTTAACTGTCAGAGAACTTGCTTTAAACTGTGCCTGACCTCATTACTGAGAAGATGTATTTGCCCTCTGCCACAGAGGCTCAATGTTTATGGGCCCTTGATTGCTCCTGAGTCACTGGCTGCGATAGTGTTCAGAAGTGCTTTTTTTGGAAGCTGCACTTGGTGTAGTAATTGCACTGTTTCACCCTCATAGAGACCAAGACCATAATTATCCTTGCCTTTGCCATCTCTGAGCCAGTGCAATTCGAAGTGCCGATTTTGACTTTGAAAGTTTTTTGCAGCTGAAGTCCCTAAAATTTGAAATTAACCTTTTTTTCTTCCCAAAATGGGAGCTGAGAGATCAGTACTTGAGATACCAATTCCCATGTGCATTTGTGCATTGTTAGGGCTGGCAGCAGGAAAATTTCTCTGGGGGACACTCGACTTCATTGTTTACTTCCGATCTATTGACCTACTCAGTTGATCTATCAGCTCCTGTTTGTTAAATACATAGGAAAAGAGTTGAGATCTATGAGGCTAGTTTTGAGGTAAATTAGTGAGAAGAATGACTCGCATTAGAGAGCAATAATGCCTCACAGGGAAATGATGATTCTGATTACGTAGGAATATAATTTCTGGTTGCCTTATTTTATGAGAAGAGTTCTCTAACATAAATGCTTGCTGGTAGTCTGATACCAGATTTCTATTTCAGTTTTTGGGAAATAATTCCAAACTTGAAGGATTCATGTTTCTCTCAAAACTAAACTGTCTAATCCAGAGAACTACTTTTTTTAGTGACAGCTGAGCCAAAACTTGTTTCAGCTTAGGCAGTTTCATAGGGATCAGGACATGTCAGTAGATGACAGGGAGCATCAAACACATTTTGCTACAATGGCTAAGACTGGAAGTCTTTCAGAGAAGTGCATGGTGCCCTAGGCTCTGAAGTGTGATTTCAAGTATTCTCTTTTGTACCTTACCTATAGGTTAAAATGCAACAGAATACATTAATTTTCTTTAGGATAAAATATCAAAAATATATCCTGGGAAGATTAATCTTTAAATGTGACAGTCAACAATTATTTTAATAGCTTTATTGACACTATGTCCAAGAATAAAAATTAAAGGACAGAGAAGAAATTAAAAAAAATGGAATATTCAGTAGCTATCAGAATAACTTTGTCAATGTTATTCACGATGTTAAAAACCTGTTTTAGAAGGTAAAACTATTATGTCAAGAAGACTTATGAATACACTTGGCTGGACATCTTGGCTCCAACACTTTATCTGAAGCTCTAAGCACCATTACCCACCACTGAAAAGTGACAGCATATCCTTTTTTCTTCATCTAAAGTAATTGCTGTCAGCATAGCATGTGTATTGAAGGAAATCCAGAAAGCCCTGATTTTTTTGTTATCTTTACCAGCTACTTTTGCGTGATGCTCCCAGCCTTATACATGAGGTTATTGCAATTGATGACCACTGCACTTCTCCAAGCATTGAGAATTAAAGTTTAGACAAAGTGTTAAGCAATCTGCTGCTCTGGCCTTTATTTACTTAGCAATCAACCATAATATGGCCTTGAAGCTGAAAGGTAGCAAACGATATACTCCAAAATTCTGAAATATTTGCGAATGTACTGAGTAGAACTGTGGTTTACACTTGTTTAGTCTTTAACTATAATGCCTTTAAGGTGTTCCCCTTTTAGCTCTTTTCTGGAATGCTATTTTCAATGTGGCTTACTTTACAAAGATCACTTTGAAGCTGTGTTCACAGAAGGAAAGATCATTTGGCCCAGTGGCACTTGGATAAGGACTAATATAATTCCATTTAGAGTCTTCAAAAAGTAACTCTGAGATGCTAAGTAAATCAGTCAGCTGTGTCTGTTGTGGAAATATATGAGGCCAGCGAATTTTGACATTAAACTTTCCATACAGGTTCATTCAAAGTGATCACTCCCAGGCTGAATTGGCTTGTATGCACTGTTTGGAAATGTACTTAGCATCTATACCCTGCAGTTTGTATCTGCTCTTCTTAACAGAGAACACTGCATGCTCACATGGCTGATAGATTTTAGTGGGGTAGCCTACAGGAAATAATGATCCAATGTCTTCAGAAGTCAAATTGACTTCTGGAGAAAGGCTCTGACTTGAAGGTCCTTACGTATAAATCATGTTACAAATTAATACTTTACCTTGTGGGAATCTGAGAGTGATTTACAAAATTAGTGTTACACTATTTCTCTCAAATAAATAACTTTTAAAATGGTTTCTGTAGCTTTCCCAAAAGTTTGTAACTCCCACATTCAGGACGTACCCAGCTCTGCTTTTAGCTGACGCCTGGTGATTTAGCTGTGACACCTCTCCTGGTCTTTGTCAAGGAGGAGCAATTTGTTGGGGGTTACTTTGAATAAAGAAGAACCACAGTCTAAATATGCCTTCCTTGGTTATGATTTACTATTTTTGAGAAGGAGCTGCCGCTTTGCTTTTCTTTTTTTTTTTTTTTTTTTTTTTTTGGGTGGGGAGGGTTGGTAGGTAGCAACCCTGTGCTGTGCCTTGAAAGATATAGCTCCCCTATATTTTGTATTCATTCCCTGGAGAAAAGGCAAAAGGTAAGGAAGAAAAAAGAAAATGAAGGAGAGGGAGGAGAAAAGGAGAAGGGGAAAATGAAAATAAAAGAAAAAATAGTAAAAAGGAAATAAAAGGGGAAAAGAAAAAGAAAAAAAGAAGAAAGAAAAAAAAACAAAGAAAAAAGAGGAAAGAGAAGAGAAAGAAGAAAGAAATGAAAAACGAAAGAAAGAAAAGGAAAAAAAAAAAAAACCAGGAAACCCGAAAAGGACAGCAGAGGAGAGCGAGGAGAGAGAACTGTTCTAGTCTTAACGCGCTAACGTAGCTTTGGGGAGAGCGCAGATTGTCGTGTTCAGCCCACTTGGGGTCACCCGGTTATTTTAGCGACTGTGCCCCGCCGAGAAGGAGCTGTGCGGCAGGGAAAGCGGTATCTCGCCGTGCCGAGTGGCTGCGGTGGAGCGAGCGGGGCCGCAAATCGGAGGCGGCAGCGGAGAATCGCCGTGGAAGGGGACCGAGGGCGGAGGGGGGACTCGCCTCACCTGTGGGGGGGGGCAGCCGGTCGCGGCCCAGGTGCGCGGCAGGGCTCCGCGCAGAGCCGGGGCGGTGCAGTGGTGCGCGCTGCTGCTGCCGCCGCGCTCCGCTGCAGCGGTGAGGTGGAAAGGGGTGGTGCTGCCGGGAGCAGGGTCTGAGGGGGGCGGACGGAGTGAGAAAGAAGACTGAGGGAAAGAGGGAGGGAAGAAGGGAGGCAGAGAGGCGGGGGAATCTAGGAAGAGGGAGGGGTTCGGCGATCCGAAGGAGCTTACCCACTCACTCTCTCCGCTGCTGCAACTCCTCAACTCTGTCCGTTCTTTGCCTGGACATGTCTTAAGAAAGTTGCATCTCTCTCTGCCTTTCGCCTTCTTGGGTTTTTTTATTTTTTTTTTTCTTTCCTCTTTCGCCCTTTCTCCCTCCTCTCCTCCCCTCTTTTTTTCCCCTCCCTGTCTATTTTTCCTTCCCATCCTCGTTCAAGTTTCGAGCAGCGGATGGGTCGGAGCCGACATGCCGCGCTGTGGCGATGGGGCCTGGGGCGGCGCTGAGCGCCGGAGCTGCGCTGTTCGAGCTCTAGAGGTGCGTGGGCACCTGAGCATTGGTCGCCTTTTCTCAAGCGGACAAAAAAGAAAGGGGTGGTAGGAAGCGTGCGGACATGAACTGAGCTGGAGCGGACTTTGGGAGAAGAGAGCCGAGTCCAGCTGGTCTGGTGAGTTCTTTGTTTAATGAGTTTATTATCAGCAGGGTGCTTAGAGAGATGATTCCCGTAAGAGTTTTGGTGCTCTGGTTTGTTGCGGTATTGAAAATACTGAGGTCTTCGCTCCAACCCCTAGTTTAAAACTGTGTAGTGTATGTATGATTCTGTAGGCTTATATATATATATATATATAGACATACCGACTTTATCCAAAGCTCTGCATACCTGGGGCTGAGGGCACCGCCCGCTCCACCACCACCTTCACCGAGAGATCGGCACGCAGCTTGCCCGATCCAGCCGCCTGCAGCCGGAGCCGGGCTCAGCGCCGCGGGCTACCGGCTCCGCTTAGCTCTGTTGAGCCGGGGCTGTTTGCCGGCGCTGTGTGCGGCTGCCCGTACGCTGTGACGCGGCGCCCCCTGCCCGGCAGCCGCGGAACTGCGACCCCGTCGTTGCCTCGGGAAGGCTGGTGTGCGGACCCGGGTGGGGGGAGCAGGGATGGAGGGGGACTGCTTGGGCGGCCCCAGAGTCTGCTGTCTGAGGGCTGTTGCTTCTGAAAACCGGCGCTTTCTGAAGGGGTCGGCTGCTTCTGATCTTCAGCCCCGGGCGTGCGAGGCTTTGGCTATTGGAAGGCCCCCTATGCAGCTCGCTTTATTTATTTATGTGGCTAATAAAAGACGTGGCGGGGCTAATGCGCGGTAAATGCGCCCCCGCTGGCTTCTCCCGCCCGCAGGCCGGCTTCACCGTGAGCCTGCTACGTAGGGATTCCCCAGGGAAGCGTCTGATAGTTATTAAGCGTGATCACTCTATTAATGAGCAGGGAATCCTCCGAGAACTGTTTCGGAGTATTAATCTCTAACGTAAGGCTGGCGGGCTGACAGGCATCCTTCAGCACTACTTCCATGCCCGAGACAGCCTGTAAAACCTCCCCAGGACGGGGGTGGGCTGCCGCGCTTCCCCGGCTGCCCCCAGCCCTCTGTATACTTCTCCCGCCGCCTCTTTTCCCGACGCCGGGACACGACGCTACTCCTTAAATCGGCGGCGGGGAGTCGCAGTAGCCGTCAGTCAATTTTGGCCGCTACTGAGAGACCTCCCTCTGCATGGCCGTGAAGCGGCGTCTCACCCAGCCTGGGGCCAACAGCTAGGAGGCGTGAGGCCAAGTCCGCCGCACGGGGTAACGGCTGCCGAGGCGCTGCAGCCGCCGAAGGGCGGTCCTCGCTACCACCGGAGCTAGTGGCGGCTGCTGGGCTCGTTCCGGGTATCCGCCGGTCCTCGGACAGCAAAGCCCCACAATCAAAGACCGGCTTCTGCCGCGGGCTCTGACAGTCTCCCTCGCCATTCCCGTAAGATGTTCCCTGGCAGTAGCTTTATTAAAGTTTTTGAGTAGCCTCCCCGAGAGAGAACTTTGCCACACACGAAGCCGCCGCGTTCCCGAACCGGAACCGCCTTCCCTGCCGTCCCGGCCAAGTTGGAACAGGGCAGGCGCGGGGGAGATGAGGGGTTCCTCCCGGCCCTGCTGGCGTTCCCCGTGGGCACCGGGACACTGGGAAGACCAGCTTGCGTTGTGGTTCGTTCTCCCCCTGCTTCCCCCTCTCCACATTCCGTACTCCTCCTGCCAGGCCGGGCCTGTGCGGCGGGGTGGGGTGCGGGAGTGCCCGCGCCCGCGGAACGCCGCAGAAATGAGTTCCGGAGGGGCGACCGTCCAGTGCCGCGGAGGAATACAGCGGCGGGGGGCGCCGCGGTCGTAGGTGGCGGAGAGGCAGTGGCGGGGTGCGTCGGAGGCCCAGGAAGAAAGGGGGAGCGGCGCGGCTGGTACCGTGCGGGGCTGGCCCCGTTCCGCGCCCCCGTTCCGCAGGCAATGAGAAGCAGAAAGGTGCGATACAGAGGAGTGGACGGGACAGGACAGCTGGGCGAGTTGTTGGGGAGTTTTGTTGGTGCGGGGAGGAGGTGGCTTAAGCCCCCTTGGGAAGTTTCGTCTCTGAGGCAGGGCCTCCCGGAGGCGCTGGCCGTGCATCCGCCTCGAGCTGCGGGGGCCGGCGGAAGGGGCTGAGGAGCGGCTCCAGCCCCCCTTGCCCCCTCCCGCTCACGGCGCCGGGCCCGGGTGGCTGTCGGGCGTCGCGGGCCCTGGCGGCCGGGTCCCCCCCCGTTCCTCTCCTCGTGGCTGGCGGCAGCTGGCGGGGCTGGAGTGTTGGCCACGCTTTCCCGAGAGCCGGCAGGTTGCTCCTGGGCTGCGTCGAGGAAGAGGGGTGGCGGATATTTTCTCCCCCTGAGGCAAGGTTGGCTGATGGGCCGTTGCAAGCTTAATTCCTTGGTAAACCGGCAGGGGCGATTCGCGGCGAGAAAGTATGTTGGGGTGACTTTCTTCCTTTGTCTGCACTTTAACTTCGTGTCCCTCGTTGCGTTCCTCGCCGCGTTCCTCCGAAAGATGAAGAGCAGTGTCCGCCCTTGGCTCCTGCTCTCCGGGAGATCCCGGCTGGGCGCATCAGCCGGCTCCCGTGTTTGCTTTCTTTCTTTCTCTTCACGGTAGTTGAAAGAAAACAAAGCTTTGTTTGAAAGGTGCGCTTTTCAACCTCCTGGTGTCAGTGAGCGGCGGTGGGTCTTACGGCTGAGATTATCCCCTCTGTTATAAACTTACTTCTTTTTGGAGGGGGGTGTGGAAAGGAAAACGCATTAATAACTTCAGAAATGCTGCCTTCTAGATTCAGGTTTTCTTGAACTTTAAATACTTGCATGCAAGATGTTCCTAAGCAGTTGAATGGGAAATATTACCAGTGTTTTTTTACCACCTCTGCTGTCTTTCTGTGGAAGAAAAGAATGCTGTGTAATAGGTGTGTATTTCCTATTGTCAGCTGTTGAAATACTCAGCTGTTTAGTGAGTAAAATGCTTTGCTTGAGCACTGAAAGCTGTTTTATTTTTTGAGTTTGTTCTCTGTGGGATCCTAAGTCTCACTTTTAGAAGTCTGGAAGGTGAGCTTTAGCAGTCGTCCCAGTAGCAGTGTAATGTCCTTGTTTTTATAATTTAGTATGTGAAAGAACTTTTCATGTGTAAGTTATCACTGCAGTCAGTGCAAGTAGCCCAATACAGAATTCTCGTAAATCCTCAAATATTTAATTCTGTTGTGGTGTGTGGTGATTTTTTTTTATTTTTTATTGCCATACAGATAAATAGTAGTTCTCTGTGTGAAACTTTGTTTCACTGCGGATTCAGAATCTTTGTTTTTAACAGCAAAGGTCTCGAAAGCATAAATCAAACATATGCATAATGTGGTGAATACAAGCATGAAATTTACTAGGCTTACCAGCTTTACTGAAGTAATGTTGTGGTACACTTTCATCATGTGTTAATGTTCTAAATACCAAAATAGTTGGATGTACTCCCTCCCTCCCAGGAAAGCAAATGACACTTTTAAGGTTTTTGTTTGGAAACTTAAGCATCCTGAAACAGCTACACCTGATTATTTTTTTCCAGTCAGACTGCATAAATAATTGTTTTTCAGTAATTGAGAGAGTATGTGTAACTACAGTTAGTAGTTACTAGTAAGTTACTAGTAGTTACTAGTTACTAACTGTAACTACAGTTAGTACAGCCCACAAAGCCGGATGATGTAGCCTTCTACAATAGTAAACCCTGATATGACAGTTTAGTTACTTCAATGTTAACTCTTAATGGTACATTTGTGTCAAATAGCATCAATAGCGTATGCTGATCAAAACTGACTTTTAAAGTAAATAGGTAGTGTTTTGATTGGTGGAGGCATTTTAGTCTTGCTAACTTAACATTGCAAGTCAAAGAAGCTGGTTGCCCATATGGGGTGAAACCTCCACTACATTTGTTAAGGATTTCAGTAGACAAGCACTGTAGAAACAGCATTAAAGAACCTCTTTCAATGCTCAAAATAGTCTGATATGTCCCTAGAACAGTGTAACAGGCCATGATCACAGAGTCTTATTTTGCTAATGTAAATGATGTAGCTTAGTCTTGCAGCAGGTCCTTCTGGATTTAACTACCAGATCTTGTGTGTAGAAAAGGGATAGCAGTGGGACTAAGACTCATCACAACTTGGGCCATGTGGCCTGATACAGGTTCTTTTTCTACCTCTAATTCCTGGAGGAATAAATTCGCTGTCTCTTGATACATTATGTAAAAGATAAGCTTGTTTGGCTGGGTTTTTTTGTTGGCTTGTTTGGCATTGAGATTGCTATGTACTAAACTGTCTGTGCTTGAAACTTTCAAGTCTCAAACTTTGAAGCCTAGGCACTGTAAACATACTACTAAAGAGAGACAGTCTTTTACATTACTGCTATCTTATCCAGGTCATCTTAATTTGTAAGTTACCAAATTGAGGTCTGATAGCTCCAAAATTTTGCTTTGTAAACTTTGAATGTCAAGATAGTTCTTATTTCTCGGTTCTGTTAGGTTTTCTGCCCATGTACAAATTAGGTTAATATGTTCATAATTTTGTTAATTTTGTAACAAAGTAGTAAAACTGATATATAGTAGTAAATCTGCATATTCCAGCACTTAATATGCATAAAAATAAAAATTACCAGGGTATGCATATAAATAAAAATTATTTGAATAATAATTTCCAGATAAGAAATCAAAGTTTACTTTAAAGTAGCTTTTCAGAGTAAATGTGGTGTACGCTTCTTGTAAACCTAGGGCTGTGATGTTTTGCTAAGCAAGAAGTTGCCTTGTGTGTTGAAAATGGATGCAGAAAATCCTAAACTGGTCCTATTCCAAAGATAATAAAAAATTTAGGAGTTCGAAGTGTAGCCTTTGGCTAAAATGCTCCTGAAATTTTGAGTCATTCTGGCTCGCTATAACGAGTTCATATCTAACACATTATCACTTTATCTTAACACTTTCATACTTCCCCTTAGTAGTTAACTGTCTTTGCTACTGGCATTGTTTAATACTTCAGATATTTATAAGATTATATTATGTTGATTTTTGGATAATCCTGGGCAACTTTTTTTTTTTTTTTTGGGGGGGGGGGG
>NDXB01012198.1:103855-132660 GCA_002631895.1 Agapornis roseicollis | reverse complement strand
GGGGGGGGGGGTTGGTTGTTTATTTTTTTGTTTTCAGTAGCTCTGTAAATTATGACAAGATGGAAGAAGTATCGATAGGACAAGGAGCAATGGGTTTAAACTTGAACAGGGGAAGTTCAGGTTAGATATAAGGAAGAAGTTCTTTACTGTGAGGGTGGTGAGGCCCTGGAACAAGTTTCCCAAAGGCGTGGTAAATGCTACAATCCTGGTAGCGTTCAAGGCCTGGTTGGACAAAGCCTTGGGTGACATGGTCTGATGTGAGACATCCCTGCCCATGGCAGGGGGATTGGAATTAGATGATATTAAGATCCTGGCCAACCCTAACTATTCTATCATCCTGTGAAATTACTAACCTGCTTTTGTCTAATGTGGCTAACTCTTAAACTCTTGTGACTCAGCTAACCTTAGAAGTTGCTGCTCGCTTCTTTTACTGGTAGTTGCATCAGCATGTGCAATAGGTTGCCTGTTGCCAGTTCTAAGCAGGCTCTACTTGAAGTTATTACAGAAAATCAGCAAAAAGTGCTTAAAGTGTTATGGCACAGAAAAATATTTACAGTAATAGTAAAACCTACATGTGTTCAACTTGGAATTTTAATGAGGAGTTTGGATATCTTAACACAGTCTAATGCATCACAGTATGGTGTGCATTGTGTCCTAACGGGCCTGAGGAGCAGGTGATAAAAGATAGTGACATACAGTGTTTTATGTAATAGACCATTTCAGACAGCCTGTTGCCTAAGGTAAGTGTAGATAGTGAGTTACAAGGTGCCATAAATCAGAGCTGGAACTGGGTTTTAGACTTCAGCATAAGTAAAAAAGAAAAAAAAATAGCTCTAATATAACTGAGGGTGACAAGAGGAAAAGATTGATCAGATATAATACTGATCTGATCATTAAGTAGGTTTTTGATTATTTTTTTAGTAGCTTTAAAAATTCCAGCAAGATGGACTAGAAGAACCTGTTTCTATTGAATGATTTTAAAAGCTGTAATAATTTCTTAATGTGACTTTTATGACAGTCTAATGGCATCTGAAACTATTCAGAGTTTTGGAAGTATTGATATCATTTATTATAGGTTTTGGGGGGGGTTGCTGTATTTTTTTCTTGGATTGTTGGTTTGTTTTGTCTTGCTGTGGGCAGAGCTTGTTTGGTTTGTTGCTTGGTGGTTTGTTGTGTTCTGTGGGTTTGTTTTTTTTGGTTGTGTTTTTCATTTTTAATGAAAATGTTCATTTACTTGGCAGTATGTTAGAGGGTTCAAGCCCTGGAGACCCATGTGTCTGCTTATTCCCAGGACGAATCATAGCCTGGGAAGAAGAGTACATAGGGAAGGAATGATACTGTTAACTCATTGAAATGGCAGTTGTTCCAACCTCAAGCTGGTTTGTCTTACCAGCCTTTCCTTCGTTCAGCGTTAAAACCTTGTCAGCTGTGGTTCCAGCCAGTGACTTACTTTTAAAAGCTCATACACTTTTTATTGTTTGCTTGTTCATTTTTATTGTTTCCTGTGGTTATAGCTTTAATCGTGTAGCTTCATTGCTATATTTGGAAGGCATGCATACTTTGTTTTTTTTTGCCTTCCAAAAGGGTACTAGCTAAGTTTTCATTACTGCTTTTCAGTATTTCTATAGCTTATGTGCTCATGAGTCTTAAATTGTTCTTACAATTATTTACTTACTAATGGTTGTAAATGAATTCCTTCTTCTGAGTTTTTTGGAGTGAACTGCTGACATGGTAGATTAATTTGCTCTAATGCTTTTGAGTGGGTAGAAGCATGGAATTTTAGCCAGTGCAATCTTTCATGTATCTACCTGAGTTGATAGGAATTAGGACAGAGAAAAAATAACTATAAGAGAAAATATGAGTGGAAGAAGGAGACATCATAATGTAATACCTTCTGAGTTTTGATGAACAGAACTAGTGTGAGGATAGGCACTGAGGAGATGCTGACAGCCAAAGAGTGAGTACAGACTAGGGCTAAAATGTGGGAGAAAAAGTCAGGAAGAATTAAAGAAGAGTACAGTTAGGAATTAGTATGAGCTGTCTAATAGACTGGCCAGGGAAAAAGATGCTAAAGGAGAGGTAAGGGGAAAATATTTAGGATAAATAGGGAAAACTGGAAGGAAAGAATAGACAGTACTTAATTGAAGCAGTCAAGTCAAAGCTAGATTTCTTTCTGCTTGTTGGAAAGAAAGAAACTTTTCCACTAAGATTTTGTTGAAAGTTTGCTCTTATTGAGGGAGCATTCTGAAGCCTCAATTTGTTATCCTGTGAGATTTTGGGGACTGTTACTATATAACTCGGGTGAGGAAGGTGGTCCCAAACGTCTTGTTCCTAAAGTTTCTGCCTTTCTTCCTACTGCAGTCTTGTCTATATTTAGACATTGGAAATGGCATACTGACTTTTTCAAATGGGAAAGCCAGTGAGGGTGTGTTCCATGTCTGTCTTGATGTTCCAGGCTCTTACCCTGTCATTTCAGGAGTGTTTGAGAAACATCTTAATAGTTCCTCCAGTTATTTAGATGAATCCCTGTTCTCATAGCTCTTGATGCTAATTTGTTTCAGATCTGTTCTGAGAGGGGAAATAAAAGAATTAACTTATTTCTTATTGGTTTCATAAATTAATGATGTTCGATAGAAATGGTTTTTTTGTGATATGCATTATTCTCTTAATAGTACTCAGAGTTGGAGAGGGTACAATACATACAGATTATTCTTTGTTTATGATTTTCGTAATTATCAGAACAGGTGCTCATAGGATGCTTTTAAAAGTTCATGGTAATTTGAAGCAAACTCCTGCAGTTTGCTTCCACATTATTTGATATCAGTCATTTCACAGTGTATGTGAATCAAGGGAGAAGAATTTTTTTATCAGAAGACAATGTCACATATGAAGTAGAAGACTGGAGTGAATGTTCACTCATCCAGATAAGTTCAAATCTAGTTTGCTTGCTTAGCAGACAGCACTGGCATATTTTGTCTAATATGTTACTACTTGGAGTTGTTAATTTGAAGTTAACTTTGTATGTTCTCCTTGCCTCATGGCAGTAGCTCCTAGACTTTTGGTCTTGTGAATTCTTTGCCTTTTCTGGGAATTTTATCTGCTTTTACTGTAAATCTTTGTGCAAAAATGGATATAACCTAGAGGTGTAACTTGTAGTTTTCTTTCAACATGAATTCTAAACTAAACATCAGGGTTATTTGAGAATATTTGAGCTGTCTAAAGGTCTTAACACATCTCTCTCTTGTTGCAGGGTTTCTTTATAATTGCTGCCATGGGAAAATACTTGACTATGCTGTTGCTGCTGATGCTGCTAGTGCAGCATTTTGGAAACTGTGAAGGAAATCAAAGGCTACATCATGCTTCACCAATGCAGTTTACACAAGTAGAGTATAATGCCACTGTCTATGAGAATTCTGCAGCCAAGACTTATGTTGGGCATCCGGTGAAAATGGGCATTTATATTACAAATCCATTATGGGACCTAAGATACAAAATTATTTCTGGTGACAGTGAGAACTTGTTCAAAGCTGAAGAATACGTACTTGGCAACTTTTGTTTTTTGAGAATACGGACCAAGGGAGGAAACACAGCTATCCTTAACAGAGAGGTAAAAGACCATTACATGCTGACTGTTAAAGCAGTTGAAAAAAACACAAATGCTGAAACACGCACGAAGGTCAGGATACAGGTACTGGATACAAATGACTTGCGCCCTTTGTTTTCTCCAACATCTTACAGTGTTTCTTTGCCTGAAAACACAGCAGTAAGGACAAGTATTGCCAGAGTCAGTGCAACAGATGCAGATATAGGAACAAATGGAGAGTTTTACTATAGCTTTAAAGAAAGAACAGATGTGTTTGCTATACATCCAACTAGTGGAGTGGTAGTTCTAACTGGTAGACTTGACTACTCAGACACTAAGCATTATGAGATGGAAATTCTTGCAGTGGACCGTGGGCTGAAGCTGTATGGTAGCAGTGGCATAAGCAGTATGGCAAAACTCACTGTTTATGTAGAGCAAGCAAATGAATATGCCCCCATTATCACAGCTGTTACGTTAACTCCATCAGAATCGGACAAAGACCCAACTTATGCAATTGTAACTGTAGAGGACAATGATCAGGGTTCTAATGGAGAAATAGCATCATTAAATATTGTTGCAGGTGATCCACTTCAACAGTTCAAAACAGTGAGGTCTGTTCCAGGAGGCAAAGAATACAGAATAAAAGCCATTAGTCACATCGACTGGGAGAGCCATCCTTTTGGATACAACCTTACCCTTCAAGCTAAAGATAAAGGAATTCCCCCACAGTTTTCTTCTGTAAAAGTTGTTCATGTAACATCACCACAGTTCAAGTCTGGTCCTGTCAGATTTGAAAAAGAGATATACAGAGCTGAAATAAGTGAATTTGCCCCTCCAAATACACCTGTGATAATGGTGAAAGCTCTGCCTAATTACCCACACTTAACATACATTTTTAAAAATACAGCAGGCAAAATAAAATTTAATTTAAATGCTCACACTGGTCTTATTACCACTTCAGAACCCATAAAAGCACAATATGCATCCCATTTTGAACTTGAAGTTGCAACAAGTGACAGAAGAGCATCTGCAAAAGTATTAATTAAGGTACTAGGCATGAACAGCAATCCTCCTGAATTTACTCAGACATCCTATAAAGCCTCTTTTGATGAGAATGTACCAGTAGGTACGAGTGTCATGAGAGTAAGCGCAAAAGACCCTGATGAAGGGGAAAATGGGTATGTGACCTACAGCATTGCAAACCTAAATCCTTTGCCATTTGTGATTAACCATTTCAGTGGGATTATTAGTACCTCAGAAGACTTGGATTATGAACTGATGCCAAGGGTTTACAATTTAAGGATTCGAGCTTCCGATTGGGGTGTACCATATCGTCGAGAAGTTGAAGTTCCTGTTACTATTATTTTAAATAACCTGAATGACAATATACCTCTATTTGAGAAAATAAATTGTGAGGGAACAATCCCCAGGGATCTTAGTGTTGGAGAACAAATAACAACTGTATCTGCTATTGATGCTGATGAGCTGCAGTTGGTGAGATACCAAATTGAATCTGGAAATGAACTGGATTTATTTAGCCTAAGTCCAAACTCTGGAGTACTTTCACTCAAACAGTCATTAGTAGATGGCCTGGGTGCTAAAATATCTTTTCACAGTTTGAGAATTACAGCCACAGATGGAGAAAACTTTGCACAACCATTGTATATCAACATAACTATAGCTACTACTCGCAAATCCATCAACTTGCAATGTGAAGAAACTGGTGTTGCCAAAATGCTTGCAGAGAAACTCTTACAAGCAAATAAATTGCACAGTCGTGGAGAAGTTGAGGATGTTTTCTTTGACACTCATTCTGTGAATCTTCATGCACCTCAATTTAAAAGTACTCTCCCCACTAGCATTGAGATAAGAGAAGACCAGCCTGTGGGTTCCAGCATAATGCTCATAAATGCTACTGATCTTGATACTGGCTTCAATGGAAAGCTAGTGTATGTTATTTCTGGAGGTAATGAAGATAGCAGTTTCATTGTTGATATGGAAAAAGGAGTGCTGAAAATTTTATCCCCTCTTGACCGAGAAGTTAAAGATAAATACACTCTAAATATTACTGTCTATGATCTTGGAATACCACAGAAGTCTGCCTGGCACCTTTTAGATATAAAAATTTTGGATGCTAATGACAACCCACCGGAGTTCCTGCAGGACAGCTATTTTATTGAAGTGAGTGAAGACAAAGAACCAAACAGTGAAATAATTCAAATTGAAGCTACTGATAAAGATTTGGGGGTTAATGGAGAAGTGAAATATTCTCTTCTTACAGATACAGACAAGTTTACTATTAATGCTGTGACTGGAATTGTGAAAATTGTAGGGATTTTGGATCGTGAAGAACAGCATGTCTATTTTTTGAAAATAGAGGCTAGGGACCAACCTACAGAAGAACCTCAATTATTTTCAACAGTTATCTTGAAAGTGTCTGTAGAAGATGTTAATGACAATCCTCCTAAGTTTATTCCTTCAAATTATCATGTGAGAATTCGAGAAGATCTTCCTGAGGGGACTATTATTACGTGGCTACAAGCCTATGATCCTGATTTAGGCCAGTCAAGTCAAATACGATACAGTCTTTTGGACAGTGGAGATGGCACCTTTGATGTTGACAAGCTAAGTGGAGCAATACGTATTGTAGAAAGACTGGATTATGAAAAGAAACAATTTTATAACTTGACTGTGCGGGCGAAGGACAAAGGAAAACCCATTTCATTGTCCTCTACGTGCTACGTTGAGGTCGAGATAGTTGATGTAAATGAAAACTTGCACACTCCACGGTTCTCTATATTTGCAGATAAAGGCTTTATAAAAGAAGATGCCCCTGTTGGCTCCTCAGTAATGACAGTATCTGCTTATGATGAAGATGCAGGACGAGATGGGGAGATTAGATATTCCATCAGAGATGGATCTGGTATAGGAGTTTTTCGAATAGATGAAGAAAAAGGTAAGGCGGCTTTTTGTTGTTTTTATATTCTAAATAAAATCACATGCCAGCAGAAAAGTAAGAGAAGCAGCATTGTCACAGTTGACATAGATGTTCTTGTTAGGACAGAAAGACATCACCAATAAAGTGTATAATTTTGTTGCCAGTTTAGTGAAATTGTATGTATACAATTCATAAGTAATTTTCCTCTGTTGTCCTCATTTCTATGCAGCCTACCTAAAGCCATTCTTAGATCTTAAAATCTGTGCCACCTGGCAAAAATAAGAATACTATTGATGTAAAATGAAGGTCTGCCTTCTGTGAAAACTGTTGCCTTTTGGGCAGTGGAACTGTGAGGCTAAACTGCTTTCTGAAGGGATTTTCATGCTTTTTAATCTTAAATGACTTCTCTTGCTTCATTCACATAAATTGACAAGTAACTGTGAGAATTATTCCAGTGTCAGGTATTCAAAAGTAGCACAATTATGGTTTCAATAAAAATCTAGTGCTGACTTCTAACATTTTGGATGGGTATCTGTTTCACTACTCATTTATGTACGTCTCTGATAGAGCATTAATACTGTTCTGCTACATAAGTGTCTTAAAATAAATAGAGGAGAAATCTCGTGGAAAATCTAGCTGTGGGTTGCATGTAGGTAAAATATGACACATTGATTGCCTTACAGAAAAATAACCTTGAAACTGAGAATAGAAAAAATGGCAATCATATCTGATTAATTCAGTAGCCATTCTGTGTGTTGTGTGCTTCTCACAATTCTGGATATGGGCAATACAGTCTCACAAAATCACTTTACTCTTTAAGGTTTAGGTGAACAAACTGTTACTGGCAATAGTTTTTCTTCTGGAATGTCAGTTGTTAAATTATGTAGTTTGTGGCTAAAGAACCAAATCTAGACCTTGAAATGTATCATTGCTTCTCTTAGCTTTGCTTTTAACAAAGCACACAGTTAAGACTGTGGAACATACGTTCTAAAAATGGAGAATTGAGTACTTTCCATGACTTGGTAGTTTTACTTTTAGGTTTTTGGTATGAATGCAGACTATTCATATATTGTTATGCCTTTTCGCATAAGTACATTTACTGTACATTATTGTACATATATATAGTGTCTAATAGTATTACAGAATGAATTTGTTTGCAATTTATTGTCCAAATGCTAGATAACAGTAATGAGGATGAAAAAAATGAAGCAGTATTTTTATTTTGACATCAGTGTGTACATGTGTACCTGTTTGTGTGGATGTGGGCAGGTACATGTGTTCTTGTGATGTTACCATTGTGGCAGAGTTAGTTGTCTGCATGTTTTGGCTCTTCATTCTTTTGGCACAAAGCTGGTTTGCTTTACTGAAGAATTGGTATGAGTTTAAGCTCCTTTTAACTGCCAGGTTTACAAAGTTGGGGCAAAACCAGCTTCTTTTTAATAATCTGGTCCAGGACCGTGGCTCTGTATTTTCAAGGTGGGAAGAGGCATTGTCTATATTCATATCTGGTATGTAGTGTTGGCAGTTCTTAAGGGATGAAAGTAGAAGGACTTGATCAGGAGGGAGTGGTTTTAGTTTTTTAAACTTAGTGAACAAATTCCGCTTAAGACCCTGGCTTGCAGAAGGATGTGTGTATGTGTTTGGTAGGTGGGGTGTTTTTTTGTCAAATGCTCATCTAAAGGAACAGGGGAAGAACATGGAGTATCTACAAGCTTGATAATATAACTGAAATTTTGTCTTGGCTCTTCCCCCCACCCACCTTCCCCCTGAAAGCCATTGGAATTGTTACAGATGGCACCCTGTATACTGTGGTGTCTGTATTTGGCAGGTTTTTCAAAATGGAGGAGCTTTGACACAGGGAGGAGTCTGTTAATTAGCCAAGAATTTGTGGAAGAGCTTGATAAAGAGCTCTTCTGACTTTACTCTTGATGTACATGTGTTGTCTTTGAAAGTATCATACTATACTTTCAGTTCAAACGTAGATGAACTGGATTTAGAAAGTTACTTGGAGTCAACACTTAACTATTTGGTGACTAAGAGGAATCCTTTTGTGCCTGCCTTATTAGGAATCAAGGACAACAACCACATTTGCAGAAAGGCTAGATGATTAATGATAAAAACAAATAGCTAGTTCCATGCATGGATTTTTTGCTGGCTTTCAGGTTATCTTTCCCATGTTACTTTAATTTTGCATTTCAAAAGGTAGGAAATTTTATTAGTGTTTGATATTTGTACCTGTAATTATTGAATTTTCACAAGAACATTCAATGCATCTTTGCTACTAACTCTTGAGTACTTTTTTTCTGAGATTTACCTTTGGTTTAGGTCAGCTTTTTTTTCAGAGATTGTGTTTTCTGCAGTCCTGTCCAACTGTTAGAAGTAAATCTATGAACAGGAAGCCCTAAAGCACCCATACTCCCAAACTCAGGAGTTGCTTTGATTACTTTCTTGCCTAATTGCTCTGGTGTTTTTTAAGACATAGGAAAAAAATACATAGGGCTAAATTTGGTAGTCAGTCACAGCAGAGGAAGAGAGCAAAATGATAGAAGTCTTTAAAATTGTGATAGCTTCTTGTAGGTACTGCTGTACCTTCCTCATCACTGTCTGATTTTTTTGCTATGCTGGAAAAAGGGCATACACAGTTAATAGGTATCTGATTTTAAAGGAAATATTTTTCATATGAAGTGTAATCAAGTCATTAAACTCATTTGCCAGGAAGTTATAAAGATGGAAGTATGACTAAAGAAAAGAAATGGTATTAATGAGATTATTTTGAGGTTCAGCCTCGTGCTATCCCCAGCTCATAAGTTGCTAACTGGAAGCCAAATGGGTAAAGGAGAGATCAGAGATCATCACTCAGTATGTAAAGATTTGGAAGTATAATAGTGCATTGTGGCTGTTACTGTACAGAGATAAAAATGGAATTATGTAATAAATGGAGATTCTGGATTTATTATAACAGTATGAGGGGAAAAATGTTAAAACAAGTTTTCTGTGGTTTATACAGCAAACCAATTTGTTTATCCTTTAGGTATGTGTGTTCAGAAGAACCTTGAATTTAAGATAGCTTTTTACATATGAGTCAGACTAAATAAAGTCTGCAAATTAAGATAATCAGCTGGCTATATAAATTGCCTACTAAAGCAGCTGTAAAATATTTTCCTAAAGAATTTGGTAAGGAATTGAGCAGATTGAGATGTATTAATAATATAATGTATTGTGCTGATACAGATCCCAGTGTGCCACAAAAAAATCCACACACACCATCTAAATCCCGTTAACACTGAGCAATAAAAGTGAGATAAATCATGTCAATACCATGCTCCTACTGCCATTTAGGAAGTCTGTAAGGAGAACCTAAAGGAGAAGTTATGTGGGATCAAGGTAAACCTCTTCCTTCTTCATCCCCAGCAGAGAAGCAGGGAAAAGGAGACTGTATTCCTGTTTACTTTTTGGTTGGCAAAAATAAGGATAGAGCATTTCCATTAAGTATTTACACTCCTCCTCAAAAAGTGAAACAAAAAATGGAAGCATATGAAAATGGATTAGAAAGAACTCCCATTGCTGCTTCCAGTTGTATAGGTGAACAGGGCCATTCAGTGTCACCCACTTGGTGGAAGTGATGCTGTTACGGGAGAACCAGCATGTGGTGAGCAAATTTCCACAGTTTTTCAGCTGTAAAATGAGAACTGTTACTGGTTTTGCTCATATTTGGCCTTCTCCGAAGAAGTTTTGCCAAGCAGACTGCTCCTTTCCTTGAGATTATCAGGGCTTCCAGCTTATTGCAGAGACCTGTTCTTTATTTTATTTCAAGGGTGTCATTTTTTGTTTTCTTTCTAATGCTCAAAGTTTCTGTAGCTGAGGGAGCCTGTAGACTTTGGGAGTGTAGATGCCGTGTGTCATTTAGACAAAGAAGGCAGTCATTGCAATGTTTATAGAAAGTGGGAGCCCATCCTGGAAGCTGATGTTCAGATACAGAGGTAGTTTCAAGAGTCATGAATTCCATGATGTATAGTTATGTCTAACCAGTTGTGTACTAGGGTGGTTGGATTTGCAACCCTTGTACATCCAGATAACAGGGTACTATTACATGTAGGCCCTACGCAGTAAGGTTTCCAATGCCAGCAGTGTGTTTGAACTATTTTAATAAACACTGAATTTTACAAACACATTGTTATCAGAAACTTCCCAAGTAGTTCAACTTGCAAGGCTACCAGCAGTTTCTAAACTTCTGCAGTTAAGGATATTTCCTAGCACATAACCTAGTTCCAGAATGGTGTAAGGGTGATGTGACAGTATGAACTTCATGCATGATACCCTTAGTACTCATGTTTAATCTAGTAATATTGTTGTTACCAGGATTCTTAACTGTTCTTTCAGTAACCTGCAGTTAAGTTGTTAGGCCATGAGTTTTACAAAATAACAGTAATTCTGTTCCAACAGTAACAACAAAGTTTAAAATGATTAAACTGATTTGCTGACTTAAAGAAGATGTAGGTATGACTGCTTTATTAGAACAAAGGTCTGTCTAGCCTGATATAATGTCTCTAGTAGAGTAGGGAAGAATAAGACCAGAGCAGACACATGATACTACTTTCTAATACTTCGTCAGTGTCTAGTTATTTTCTGTTTGAGGAATTTTTGAGATACTAGTTGTTTGTAACCTTTTGTGGATTTATCTTTATTGTGTAGTCTTCCTTTGGAATGATGTAATAGTCAAGTGTATGTCATGCTACCATGATAACGAAAAGTAATTCGTTTTGGTAAAGAATGTTAAAAGAGCAAGTAAAAAAAAAATCCCAAACAAAAAAAAGTCAATAGGGTTGAATGGAAGAAAATTAATTTTGTTGCACTGTCTCTGTGTGTGTGCAAAATATCAGTAAAGCTTAATGCCTAAGAGACACTATTTTTGTACTACCAGAACCATTTCCAGCTGGGAAGACAGCAATTCATTAAGTAATTCATTAAGTTTTTAACTACATAAAGCAAAGTACTGAATTAAATTTTTAAAAGGTACAGAGCATTGCTAATGTATAATAAGCACGTTAACATTTCTTTGTAGTGTTCTTATAATTGCATTAATTAAAATGCAGGATATGATTAACACTTATGTATAAGGGGGTTGCTTCAGGTTCTGTTTCTTCAGTGATCTTTGGCTTTTTAGCTTTTCAGATCATTCCACCACTCACTGTTGCTGAGTTTTCATATAAGGCAGGCATTAGCAAAGATCAAAGAAAGATCATCAGTGGAGCAGAACACTTAAATACCTATTAGCTGTTAAGCAAGCAGTGCTGTCTGCCAACTTGCCTGCATCAATCCTAACAACTCTTGTACCTTTAGGTACCTGGGCTGCACCCAGATTGTCTGTTGGGAATGCTGTCTGTTACATTTCCACCCTGAACTGTGCCCAAGTGCTCTTTGGAAGAGTGCTGGCTCGCACAGGCCAAAAGCAATGTAGAGAATGAAGTTCCAGTGCCTGGGAATATATTTTGTCTGTTGTACTGATACATCCATAAACCACTTGAAGGTAGGATAGGCATTTTTTTAACTGAAAATGAAACTAGTATGATTTGTTTTTAAGTTAATAGTACTTAAGCAGCCTTACAAATATGGGACTTCCTTTGCACTCTTCAGTAAATGCTTTCATGCGCTTTAGTTTTTTACCCCTTTTGTATAAAGTCATGAGTATAAACACCAGGATATGCAAGATTACTTTCCCTCAGTTTAAATTGAGAAAAAAACAACCAACCAAACAAAACCAACCAAATAAAACCACCAAACCACTGCCCCCCAAGTTACTAATAATAACAATATTTTTTACTATATGTCTTCCAAACAAGCTGCTGTCAAAGCCATATGGTGACTGTACTGTGTTTATTCAGAGTTATTGCAGAACTGTCAGATAGATTATAGGTTGCTGAAAACTGTCAATAGAAAAAAATGTTGAGCAAATGTTTTTGTAAAAAAGTTGTTAAACATTAAAATTGTCATTGATTAGGTGATCTTGATAGTCGGGAAAGAATATTCCTGGTGGGTTTGTTATGATAGGCTATGAAGAGTAGATGATCTAAGTTAGTTAAAGTTTATTTACAGAAGTAGTGACAATGACATTTCCTGCTTAGCTTCTGTCCACAAGTAAAGTCTCATTGGCACATAGGTCTTGAAATTCCAAGTATATCAGTTAAAAATGAGGAATAAATGGGAAGACTGACTCTCCTATGAGGGTCTTCTCATAGTGTTTTCTTCTTGCAAATCGCAGTGGTTCTTACCATACTTTTGAAAAGCGAGCTGAATTAGGAGGTCCTCTATTTTCTGAATAATAGTAATTGGTTGCTTTTTGTACCACAAATTCTTATCCTGGTTAGTTTGGGTACAAACACAAGTGAAGTTCAGAACACAGACTAATTTCCTAGGTATCTAATTAGCTTTTCAGACAATTTTTTTTTTTCATGCTACACTGAATTCTGTACTGCCCCATTACATTGTACTAAAGTTAATTATTTGCCCATATAACCCATATAGCAGGTAACTTTGTTCACTAACTGAGAGATAAATATGCAATAGGGTAAGAATTTTTAATGTTATTCTGATGTGGTTTATAAAAATCAAAGGAAATTTCCCTAAACAACCAAACCCCCAAAAAGCTTCCTTTTAGAAAAATTACTAGGTTCTGTAAACTCGAGTTGAGGTCTTATGCCTGTGAATGTTAATTTGGAAGGTTAGTCTTTTAAAGGAAAGACTGCTCAGCCCTTCAGTTAGCAGTTAAAGAGAATTAAAACCTGATTCTAATATATATTCTGGAGATTTGAATGAAACAGTGGTGAGCAGAGAGGAATTTTTGCTTAAAGAACTTTAGGCAGATTGTTCTTGGATTCTGGCCAGTCAGTTGCCATACTGACATCTGGAACAGAATTCTAGGTCAAAACCTGGAATTCAAGCACAAACTATTAAACTCGTAATATTGGAAAGTAATACCAAGGCATATATCTTCTGTACGTTTGAGCAGTGTGTAATTAAAGCCCTTAAAAGAATTCAAGTAATACTTTCAGAGATTGAGAGGCGTTTTGTGTGTGTGCAGGATAAAAGTGTATGTTGAGGGTGGGGTTTTTTTGTTGTTTTTGAGAAATGTTGGGAACATTTCTGTTTAAGAAGTACTAGTTTATCTCTGCTAAATAATAATAAAAAATACAGCTGTTTTTACTCTGGGAATGGGAAATAGTTTAGGTCAGAGATGCAGAAATAGTCATTCCCTTATTTGCCTCTGTAAGGAGAGTGTAGCAAAAATAATACAGCATGAGAAAAAAAAAGTGGGCAACAAGCAAAGAGTAATTTGGTAGTTAACTGTTCTGGAAAAAATACTTCAGTGCTGATGCGTGTTCAGTGTTTTTCCAGTGGCATATTTATTTTGTGCAGTTCCTGGGCATTCTGTGATTTTGGTATTAGACTGAGAATGATGAGCAGCATAAAAACAGCTTAATGTGACTGGGAGACAAGATCTACCTGTTTTAAGTCTCCCACCGGCAGTTTTGTGACTCTACAAAAGAGTCATTATCAAACTTCTCCAGAGCCCCTCAAAAGAAAGTTTTCGTTGTGACAATAAGTAATGAAACTGCTTACAGTAGCATGCCCAGCCAAACACAATAACCTGGTTTTTAAAGTACTTATCCCATATTTTGATGATTTTTTTTTGACTTACAGATGTTTCACTGAAAATCAGGCATGCAATACATGGAGCAGATCTGAAATTCTGGCATAGTCTGAAAGATAGGAGAGGCAATTTTATCTGTGGAACACTTGAAATGAGGAGGCATATTTATGACTGTTGATTATAGATACTTCAAAACCTTGTTGTGTAGACTTCTTTAAAATGGGGTGTTCTCTTTCTGCTTTCTAGTTAATGGTACCGAGTGGGTTTCATTGTGTTCAGTATGATGTTGAAAATGAGTGAAGTTGACACAGAAAACTATTTGTATGGTTTCACCTTTTTTTTACAGCGTTTTACTTTGCTGATGTTAAAGCCAAACATGGGCTGTTGTTCAAGAAAACCTAGTTATGTTTAAAAACAAACAAAAAAACCTTCCAAAACCAAACAAAAACCCCAAACCCACAACTAAGCAACTATGTCTAATTTGAGTATTATTTTGAGCTTAAAAACATTTGCTTAAGATTTCATGCAACTTAGATATGTTTTCCACCAATTTTTTTATGGTTTAAAAAATGAGGCATTTGGCACATAGATTCTCTTTTATGAGAAAGTACAAATAGTTGTAATAGCAGCTTACTAAGAATAACTGTTGTATCTTTAGACCCTCTCTTAGTATTAGGAGGAATTTAGAAAACTTTTTTTAGGAAGTGTAGGCATAGTTCAGTATAATTTGTGTCTGTTTAAAGAAATAAAGGTAAGAGCCAGAGATCTGCCATCAGTTAGACTGAGACCAAGTCCTGAAATTGTTGCTGTAAAAAAAAAAAAAAGGCAAACAAAAAAAAATCCCAAAACCCAAAAACTAACCAACCAACCAAACAAACAAACAAAAAAACCAAACAAAAAACAAACCAAAAAACCAAAGTCCAAAACATATGATCCAGAAAGCTTTTTCCTAGGATATTATTAAATTCTGGGGGTGCATTATTTTGCTTTATTGCTGGTATCAGTGGCCTGGCTGCCTGACATCAGAATTCAGTAAGTGCATGTAACTACTTAAGTTCAGAAGAGGTTACCTGGTTAACCTGCCAGGGACCATCTGATTTTGGCTACAGTTTGCAGCCTTGCATTACTGTGCTCATGGTATAATTCGCCGTCAATCTAAGGCCTGGAACTGATGGGTAACTTTTTAAGTGCATCAAATTAAGCCTGGCATTCAGAGTTAATGTTGAGTTTCAGTTTGGCAGAAGTTAAGGAAGCCTGGGTTTGGACAAGGTCCTGAGCAGCCTGGAGCTAGCTGATTACCTACCTTTCTTAGGCTAGAAGGAAACTATGTAATTTGCATTTGTGATGGTGCTATTAGGTTGTTAATGTATCTTTTAGAGTGTGTCTTTGGAAGAAGCTGAGTTTTAGACAAACATACTCATCTTATGATTTGCTGTTGGCAGGGGAATCTTCCAAAGTAGTTTGAATTTTCTTGGGTATCCTGCTGAGTGAAATATCACCTTAGCAGCGAAACAGAGATCCCATTCAAAAGCAGGGGCTCCCCTCTTCTTTTGCAGGGTTATTCAGAGTAAGGGATTGTTTTGTTGTGAAAGGTGTTGATTGGGTTGCAACTTGGTCTGATGAAAAGAGTTGCCCTAGGGGCTGTGTCTCTGTAGGAGATGAACTGAGGCTGAGCCACATGTGGTCCCAAAGATTACCTTATAAACAGCAATCATTTCAGGCAGCAGAGTACTTATTAAAGGCCTATTAACTTGCTTAGACCTCTCTTTGACTCGAAAAGTACTTGTGAGCAGAGGAATAATGGAAGGGAAAGGTTGCCAAAAGCTATGGAAGGTGCATCTTGCTCTGTCACTTCTGGTACATCTGTTGAGTTGGAGATTTATTTCCTATTAAACATCTGCTTAGCTTTTGAAGTACATCTTAAGGTCAAAGGAGGGGAGCTTGAAATGATTGCACAATGTTTATTCTTTTCTTTGAAGATTTTAAAACTTTAATCATACAGCATTTGGGTGTATTTAACAAAGGGGAAACCTAGATGAATATTTGGCAAACTTCCACAACTTATAGCATGCAGTAGTGACAGCTACAGAACTTGAATTTTAAAATACTTTGGGGTTGCTGAAACTATGGTTTGCAGGTCCATTTTGTAATCCAAGTATCACTGCATATGTGCGTTCGTTACACTGGTCATCTGAACGTGATCAAAAATGAATTTTCAACTCATCAGTCTCCACATGTCGTTCAACAAAATAAAATGTCTAGCATTCCAATGCCATCAAAGAGTGATTTTTGGTGAAACAGGAGTGCCCAAAGAATCTAGCAACAGCACTACAACAGATAATTTCTTTATTCAGAAATGAAGTTTCCCCAAACTCCTTGTGTTCTATCCATGCTTCTAATAGCTGCTTCTATTTAATTTTAATTTTTTTTTTTTTGTGAACAAGGATAAATCAATACATACATGGCTCTTATAAAGAGTTGTGTAATTTTTGATAGGCATTTGGGTTAAAGGGCACACTTCTGAGCTAGTGGATAGAAATTGTGTTGACCTACTAGTAGTGGCAATCATTAATAGGTCTTACGGCTCGGAGTTCTGTGTCTGTGCAGGTAATATCACTGATACCAGAACTGAATAGCTGCCTATATGACAGGGAAGGTTACACACAAAAAACTCAGTAGTTGCATTGTTTTATTGCCCAGTCTACATCTTAGAATAATCTTTGCTGACGGGGATTGCTTCCAAAATCTGCATGTTTCCTAAATAAACAGGCTATATTAATTTTGCTGATGCAAAAAGCCTGAAATCACCTCCATATGCTAAAAAATGAAAACTCCCGAGTTTTGGTTTTGAAGTTGCTGATCATAGTGTGCTTATTCATATTTTTTTAGAGGCCTTAAGGATTAAGAGGTTGTTAAGAATTTCAAAATGTAAGAAATACACTTACAGAATAGCCTTCTGATTTTAGTGTTACTGATAAATGTACATGAGCATTACAGAACTGCTGTGGTCATATGAGTAAAGGGATGAAGATTTTGATAACATGACGTGCTAAAAATGAATACGAATGAATGAATAATGCTGCTAAACATGAATGAAGACTTCTTGTATGTGTGGCCTGTAGTGCTGATTGTATTTGTGCACAGAGGGAGTTTGGTAGCTCAGCTTGAAAGATTTGCAGTGCAAAGAACCTTATGATGGAATGTATAGATGGAATTATATATGAGATCTTTAATTCTGGTACTTTGTCCCATCCATTCCTTCAAAGCTGTGAGGGTGATATGCGTAGCTCTTTGATGGGGACTGCCTTCATTCTACAGGTTTGTTTTTTTTTTTAATTTTTTTATATCACCCATCCCCACCCCTAACCTTTTCTTGTAGATTTGCCATGACAGGGTATATCCTGTCTCTATGAAAATTAGAGATTGCTGTCTAATGATAAGGGTTTAATCTGCAACGAATCAGACATGTGGAAACTTCTGTCTGTGGAATTTTCTGTTTGATCGGAGAGGAATGCCCTTGCTGTGCCCTTCCTGTAATGAAAGCAAGGTAGAGTGAATCAAAGTGATTCTAGATAAGATTGGAATGTGTGCATTGGTTATGCCTCTGTTATATTTGGTGTTGCAATTCTGGTTGTATGTATTATTTTACTGTCCAAGAGATTAACAGCATTGTTAATCTTTTTAGAAGGTACCTCTTTCTTTCTGTTACAGTTAAAAGTGCCAGGGGTGGTTTTATTGATTAAATTCCTGAGTTAATTGCTTGGGTTTGAACATGGAAAGTCTTGCTCACAAAACCAGGTATTTTCAGCAAAATATTGAATGTGCTATGTTAATACCACAGGGGTTTTGTTATTGTAAATAATTTTACACTATTAACTATGCCTTGAGTCTTGAAGTTTCTGGTTTTTTTATAGTGTACCATTGTGAGGAATGGCTAACTATTTCTTTGTCTTTATTACACAAACAGTTAATGATTAACAAATGTCCAGCTGCCTGTGCAAAGAATGTTAATTACTGTGGGGAGGGAGGGAAAGATGACTATACCTTTGCATAAGAAGTCTGGTATCATAGTTCACTTTGAAGATAGTTTGAATATTATAGCACCAATTTAAGCAGATAAATCAGAAATGGATGAATGACTTATGCCTTTCTTTTTGATGTCTGGTTTTATGTATGTGCTTCCATACCTGTGCTGCTAGGCGGTACAGTAATATCTTGGGTTGCCTGGGTTTGTCCAAACCCTTTTAAAGTTAACAAGTTGTTGTCTGTTCTTACACACTTTTAAGTGTGTTACTTTGTGTATGGACATAGAGAAAACAGGGCTAAAATAAAAAAGTATAAAAATCTAAGCAGTTCATAGATGTGCTTGCAAATATTAAAAAAACAAAACAAAACACTTAGAACTTGTACTTTTCAGTTGGCTTTTTTGCTTGCTTAAAAGTGTTCC
The DNA here is from genome assembly GCA_002631895.1 of Agapornis roseicollis. NCBI lineage: Eukaryota > Metazoa > Chordata > Aves > Psittaciformes > Psittacidae > Agapornis > Agapornis roseicollis. The sequence continues at coordinate 114,044 of NDXB01012198.1, read as the reverse complement.
TGCTGAACAGTGGAATTTTGTAGTGAATTTGTGAATTGACTTGGGCTTCCAGATACAAATAGGGTAGGGGAAGAGAGTGTGAGAAGGTTCAAAAACTGTTAGTAAAAGACAAATTATTGAGTTGTCATTGGCTCAAGTGCCATGTCAGTTTTGATGTGTATTGTTTAATAAATTGAAGGGGTGATAATTGAGTAAGAACAAGATTACTGCAGATTATGTGGTTTAAGTTTGAGTGAATATTGATCCAGCATGTGATGATATGAAATAGAGTAAGAAATCTATGATATGTCTGTAATTCCAGTGGTGATTTGAGTTGTTCAGTCAAACATGAGAATGGCCAGCTTTTGAGAATAAGCTTCTGATATCAGTTGTGCACTGATACAGATATTTGAGGTGGTCACCTGGTGCAACTCCATCTCTGGTCACTGCAAGTTCTTTGAATTTCTTAAACAAGGGGAAAAACTTCATTTGTTCAGGAGTAAAATGTGTTTTATGGCTGCATGATCTACTTGTCACCTACAATATCATAGTATTCTTCCCTTTACACTGATTGTAGTAGTGTAAGCAGAGTTGGTCTACTTTTATCATGGCTCTAGGATGATTAAACTTCTTGTTTGGTGGAGTTATTCACATCACTCATTCTCTTTAGTATTGTTACTAAAGGTGCAGTTATCTTCAGTGAAAAATGTTTCTGTGGGGAATAATTAAGAAGTTCCTAATGGAAATTCCGACACACTCTGTGGTGTGTTGATCCAATGCTTGCAGGTTCTACTATTAAACAGTAAATACAGAGTGAATATTTTCTATATTTTTTTTTTCCTTTGGAAGATGTTGAATAAACCACGTAGCCGTTAGCCATTATTTATGTGAAAATCACAGAACTCATCTCCCAGCAGGCATTCAGGGCACTTCCAAAAAAAAAAAAAATATCCTTAATATCTAATAAGTAATTTCTAGTTTTCTAGCTGCAGAGCTCCCTTTTAGATGTTGATTCTTCAGTGTGCATGCAAGAATTTGCTTACAAACAGCATTTCTCATCTAGCTGATAAAATAGTCCTAAAAAAAAAAAAGGTTGGTGTTTTTTTTTTTAATCCCGAAGTTCTTTGTCTCCATAAATCTTCTGCTGTGAAGTTTTTACTCAGAAACAAACAAGTTCAGAGACATTTCTTTGTATGGCTTTTTGTTTATTATATTTCATATGTAATGATGAGTAATAAGCACATTAGTATAAAAAGTACTGATCAGTGTGGGATTTCCTCTGGATACATGAATAGAAATAAAATCTGAATAAATAAATGGATAATTTGTGGGTTAATAAATTTGTCAGAACAAGGATGAAAATGTATTTTGATGCCACTGAGTTGCAGATTTTTCAGTCTCACGACTTTATTGATTTACTTTGTTCTCCTAGTATTTGCATGACCATAGGTACACCAGCTATTTGTGGACAAAGAAGAGCTTGGGAGCAGTGTTTCTCTTGACAGTAATTAAGTGCTATTGTGCGTATAACTGCCTGGCGCAGTAACATGAACAGCAGTAACAGCCTGATTTCCAGTTTTCCTGAACATATTACTTGCCTTTTGATAGGTATCAGTATCTCTTCTTGCTCAGAGCTGGTCTCAGAACTGACATTATTAACCAGCTGTTTCTGCAACTGAAAATATTGTGGATACTGAAAGCTTGAAGCAGATTTGCAGCAGTATGAAACACAAATGAGAATAAATAAACATGCATGTGCTAAATGTCAGGTTTTTGCATATGGGTTAGTCATGAGCCAGCGTTGCTGTGGAACACAGCTGTAACTGCTTCTTACAGAAGGGTAGGGCTGCTCTGTTGAACTTGCTGATCCTTCAAAGTTACTTTTGTGGAAGTAATAAGAGATAGGTTGCAATTGTTCAAATTACAACCAAAAAGGAAATATGAGAACTGCTCTGCATGCAAGAAGTTTCTTGGGACACATGCGACCATTTTCCTTAAAATAGTCACTAAACTTTTGAAATTTAGAGGCAAAAAAGTAAGTATACTTGTTGTAGAACTGTTTGGTATATTAATAATATGCAGAGGTCTAAACAGCTAGATCCTTCTGGATCAGCAAACCAGTTTCTGTACAATTAAATGTTTTGCTCTTGTGCATAATTGGCTTCCCGAGTGTCTCATTATTTTCCTTGTAGGCTCTTCCACTGCCTAAGGGGGACCTAGGTTAATCTGTCAATTCCAGTTAGTTTTGAAATTCCTGGGGCTGTTTGCAGAGGAATTTCTCCTTCAGAGACTTCCCATTTCCCATTTAAATAATCGGAGTGGTAATATAACCATTCACATTGTCGACAGTTGCTTAGTACTAGGAAGACTGTCAATGAAGTTAGGGAGATTTTTCTAGGTGAGGCTAGAGTTCTAAAGAGCGTATACATCTTCACTTGTCTGTATATGTAAAAAATCCTTATAAACTTTAACCAAGAACATAGAAATTCATCCTTTGTGTTTCTTATGCACATGCAAATACACAAACTCTAAAAATTTGATTAAATAAATTTCCTTCTTTGTGTACATTCATAAGTAAATAGTAGACTTGTACAACCCTTCACTTGTTTCTGAGCTACCTACATTTCAACAGAAATTCTTTTGATCGTTAAACCATAGATAGCAGTATTTAAAGATAACTGTGTAACAGTATTATCAGAAAGGATTTTTGCTTAAACATACTTTATTCTAATTTTAGGATACTGTGTAATTGTATTTCTTGAGACAAAGAATCTAGTTTTGTCTTTACCTGAAGACCGAAATTTGTCCAGAAGTGAAATTAATCAGATCCTCCAAACCTTGCTTATGTAACATAGTAAGAAGACCTGCTTTTGCAGGTACTGAGAGCCCACCTGCTTGGCCCAGAATCTGCCAGCAGTTTCTTCTGTTTTCACTAATGTTTTATAAATCTGCTGTAGTGCTGATGCAGTTGTGTGCACATGGGTTTTGAGCATGCCTTTTCTCAAATCATGAGTGACTGCTCATGCTAACAGCAAAGCTTCCTTTACTTGCTGTCTCTTCAAACAAACATAAGTTGTATGTGGTTGTATTACAATAATTTTTTCTATTGGCATAGGAGTTAACATTTCATTTCCCTAATGTGTACTCATCAGGGGGTTTTTATGTCTCTCCATATCGAGCTCTAGCAACATGGTACTGTTCCTCTGTATAGCAATTACATTGCCTGTCTGAAAGCTTGACATACAGGCAATCTATCTGACAGAAATAAGCTGGAGCTATTAAAATAACCGTAAATGAGGCTGACAATAGGAGCTGTCTGCCATTGTCCCAAAAGATTTTCTGAACTGGAAGTAATCAGTTGAGTTCTAAGGAAACCCATCAGGGATCTTCTAATTGCAAAAATTCTCCCTCACCACCCTCTGGCTTCCTGAAAGCAAGTTCACAATCTTTGTGGACCTTAGCAGATTTATAACTTTTAGCCCAGATTACTACCTAATACTGAATGATAATTTCTGGGCATAGTCTTTTATTTAGACAATTTTAGCAGCATGTTTTCAGGTCTTTTTTTCTTTTACAGATAGTCTAAACACTATGTTTTCCATTCACTTGGCTTGGTTTTGTACAAATGTGCAGAATGCAATGTGGCTGGAGCTGGAAGTCAAATTGCTACTGGGTCTAATTATGTATAGTTATTTTGCCTTGTGCTTCATTCTGTTTTACATATTGGAAGACATATAAAACCTGTTTTCTTAGAATTTTGAAATGTAGTCTGTACTTGATGCAGACCTTTAACTATGCATGTCTTTGCTTCTAGGTCTGTTTGCTATGTGTAGATGCTTAAGTGGTAGCTGGTTTTAACTGTTGAATATTCTGTGTTTCTTGAGATCTCTGCATCTACCTTGTTTATAAGCTCCATGTAGCATAGATCACTAGTGACCCTTTCTCTTCCTCTGCTTGAACACAGTTCAAATTACTGTCTTCTGTTCACAGCAGTGACGCAAAACCTGTTTTGTGTTTTATGTCAAGGTCATGTTGGGGTTCTCTGGATGCTGTTTTTTGCTCCAAAAGAGTGTTTTACTATAAATGCTTTGGTAACTTACACATTTGCAAAAGGAGTCTGCCAGGTTTGGGTGGATGCTGATAGTGTCTGATTGTTTCATGAGCTACTTTCTCTGTTGTTCCATATGCAAAAATTGCTTAATTTCAAACTCAGTAGGTTATTTAATGAAATTTGGGAGTTCTTGAAAACTTGTGCAGATATGAGATTTACTGAAGTTATTGGTACAAAGCTGGATTTGGCTATGTATTTCATTACATGTAACCAGTTCAATGAAGTTAAATTTTAGATAAAAAAACCTGGTCATTTTGTTATGATTGAGATTTTAGTTTGTTCAGTTTGATTTTATCTTTATTTCACCCCCAAACCTCCTCCCCACCTCTCCCCAGTTAAAATCTTAAATGTGTTCTGATGACAATGATTCCTGCGCTCTGTTATGGGTTCTGTGTGCTCTAGAGACCCCATATGCTCTGCAGTGATACTTTTCTCCTTCTACCTCCCAGAAACTGCAATAACTAGTGCCTGGAAAGAGAGCAAACAGTAGTGAACTTGACATATTTGAAAGTCTTGCAGTTGCACAGGGAAATGGCATCTAGCATTAAAGAACTTGTTCAAATTCACTACAGTTCCATCAGCTTGCAGATACTGCTGGTGATAAGTTACATGAAACTTTTTAAGTCATTTGTTGCGAGTGACCAATTTGTCCTTGAAACAGCAACAAGAATTGCATTCCATTTAACTTAAATCCTGTAGTACACAAAGCAACTTGAAATGTATACAGCTGTCTGTTTCGAAGAGCTATAAATAAAATTTCATTCAATTTTCTGACAATCTGTCTTTATATATGCTGACAAAGGTCTTGTAATTCGAATATGTTGCTTTCATCTTATTTTCAGTGCTTTTTTCTTAGGTTCTCCTATGAGAAATTTCTCTGAGAAGTCTCTTAACACAGAAATTGTAAACTTCAAGTTTTTCACTTTTTTCAGTACTTGTGAAGATTATGTTACATGCATGAAAAAGTGGATTAAGATCACTGTAGAGAAACTTAGTGAATATCTAAAGAAATAAATATATAAAATCTAAATACATGACAAGCTGTAACTATTAGAAACAGTTCTGGGGTGCATGTGAAAGTCTTTATAGCCTGCAAACATAGTATGTTTTGCAGAATTTTCAAGGACGGTTGTGGTTTTGTGGGGTATGGCTTTATTTGGTTTTATTTGATATGTTTTGGTTTTTTCAACATTGAAGTACAGTTAACTGGGATGCATGTAAAAGGTAAAGCCACCAATTATTTAAAAAAGCCATCAAAATGTGTTAATTTAAGATTTGGCTTAAATGCAGCAAAAGAGAAGAATCACTGAGTTGTTGAAAAGAAGCAAACTATTTCAAACTAGATTTAATTTTTAGTTATGCATATTCATATTCCTGAGACACGTTTGCAAACAAGCAGTCTGAATTCTTGATGAGTTACACAAAAGGCAGTATCGACGGTTTGTTGCTAGGTTGCAATCTTTCTAGCTGTGCCTAATTAATGAGAGAGGAGGAGAGAGAACAGTGAACACCTCTTGTTCATGTGTGATTCAAAGACAAGCAATAGTTGCTAAAACTTTCTGCTGTCCTTCAGGGCTGCAACCAAGAATTATTTATATTCTGAAGCAGTACAGTTTAATCTGTGTAAATCTTAGATGCAAGAAGTCTGATATGTGAGTAGCTTGCATTGTCAGTGGATAAGCTTTAAATTTTTATAGAGTTGAAGAGTAAATCATATTTCTCTGGGCGGCTGTTGCAATTTGTTCCATACAGGCATAAACAGGTAATGCTTCCTGTTCAAAGTGTGTATGTGGTACAACTAAGGAAAAGTAGCACTTTTCCAGTTTAGCTTATGAAAAATACTACTCTTAAAGAAGAGGTTGTATATACTCTGTAAAAGTTCGCACTGCCTGCTGAAGGCCTTTAGTATTTCAGGAGTTGGAGTGCAGTGCCTTTCTTGGCATTCTGCCATGTTCATAGGGTGAACAAGCTGACATTTCACTTCTGCAAAAGGAATCTCATTCCATTCCTTCTTTAGAAGGAGATTGTTCCAGGGAGTTCACAGGATGGAGATTTTGGAATTTTCAACCGACGTTTTAAGTGCTGAGTAGTTCCTTGTCTTTGTGGCAGGACATACGTGAAATTGTCAATGCTTAAGGATAGTTGGTTGTGAAGAATAAAGGCTGATGTGATATTGTACTGCCTTTGTTTTGGTTTTACCAAGTGCTTATTACTTGAGTGATCAAAGTATATCTTGTTGCTATTAGCATTGGATGCTATTTTAGAATTGTAGGCTTAAGGCTTAGTTTTCTTTACACACTGGTATTTGATGGAGGCCTGAGTTACATAGAACAGCAGCCTCAGGGAAAGAATGAATTTTATCTTGGGGGAGTTCAGTGTGCTGCATGTTTCAAAACCTTCACCTTACAGACTCTTTATAGCAGGTAGGGTTATGGCTGTACTTGGCTGCTGCTTCAAGACATTTCACAATGTCAAACTACGTTGGTGCCCAGAAGTTATCAGAAAGAAGTTAAGAACATGTTAACAGAAATACAGATAAATTAGCTAGAGGATTTTTTTTTTTAATCCTCAAAGTGGAAAGAAAATAATCTCAAAACTGTCTGTTCTGAATTGCTTAACATTAGAAGTCAAAGTGCAATAGTATTTAGTAAGATTGTACTTAAAAAAAAAAAACCCAACCAAAACCCAAAGCAGTAATCTATGAGGCTGGTGTGATTCTTTCTTTACAACTAAGCAAAGTTCCACAAAATGTAAAGCAGAAATTTGGCCAGAAAAGCTGTAAACTTCTGGGAGTTGGTTTTTTTTCAACCATTGTCCACATTAAAAGCTAATTTCATTAATACTAGTAACTTTCTAGAAAATATATGCAGCTTATCAAGGGGTAGCAGAGATTCAAGTAGTAAACTGCAGTATGTGCTGAGCATTTCCTTCAATTTTATTTTTCACTCAAAATATTGTGCAGACCTTAGTCATAGGTTACACGGCAATGACTTAATGTTTGTCTAGAATTCAAGACAAAGTTGCAGTCTATGTTGTTGTGTTAGCAGACTAGTGCCATGAGGGAGAGCATGCCTCTTTTTAAAACAGGCTTAATCCACTCACTTTTAGAACTTTGGATCATTTGTTTGGTCGCATTTGATCAGAAACTTTTCATTACATTTGTAAAATCCTGCCTTTTTTTTTTTTTTTCCCTGCCAGAGATGGCTTTTAAAGCTGCTGAAGAAGCTTTTTTAGTTGCCCAGCTTATTAGAATTTGGATTAATTAAGTTTGTAATCGGATTTCAAGCATCATGTTCCAGGCCAGGGATTTCTCTTAGTTTGTTTCAGTCGTTGCTCTTAGGGCAAATTCTGCTAAACTGCATTTTCATGCTTTGCTGAGAAATGATTGCAGGTTTTGATTTCCATTACAGAATCATTAATATTGTTAATTAGAGTTCTCATGGGTAAGCACACTTAAGGAGGATCATCCTTGGGAATTGGGAGTATTATAGTTTGAGCATTTGTTAATTAGACAGAATTGCATATGTAAGACTGTTGGATTTGAGGTGGATTTATATGTTTGTTTTGTTTGAGTGTAGTGACTTGGGTTATGGGATTTAAATTGGAAGCAATGTTCGTTCTTGTCAAGAGTTAACATTCTGATTTTTCCTCAGTTGCTGTATTCATAAAACAGCATGTTCCTCCTTATTGAATTCTGTCCAAATTCTGCTCTATAGTATTCACTTAGGACTTTTGCCACCTTTAATAAAATCTGTAGAAAAGTCCTATTGCATCAAGTGAGAACAATATCTAGTCTAAAATTTCAGACATACAAGTATTGTAAAATCAACTCTCATGTCCTCTTGCAGATGGCTGAAAAACGTTTTGTCGGAGTTGTTTTGTTCTCCCCTCTGGTGGTTAGTGACTGAATATGATTTTATTTGTTTTATCCTGATTGCCTGAAAGTCTTCAAGATTGCATATTTAGCCAGGTGAAAAATGTTTTAGGAATCCACCATATTTTTTGAACAACGATATTTACAAGTCTTTAGGATCACCGTAGATGCGAAGGATTCTTTAGTGGTGCTCTGTGGAAGATTTCTCTACTTGGCTTGCTACATAAAAACCAAATTGCTTGTAAAAGTTAAAATCACCAAATTGCATCAGCAGTAGAAAATGGATGGGAAATTCACTGATTCTGTGAATGGGAGGAGATAGAGCAGAGATGGAGCTTTTACAGCATTGAAAATAGAAGCACTTAAGCTGTATGTGCTCCCTAAATATGCTTTGCACCACTTAAAAAAAAGAAAAGTTTGAAAATACTTTCTAGGAGCAAAAATACACTGTTGAAATTGATGATACTGACCAACATCTTACTGATGCCTAATCTAGCTGATTGCGAGATTAAAGCAAATTAACTTTTACTTAGATTGTTTTATTACTTCTCTTTTATATATGACTTTCCATCATGTTTCCTCTCTGCCATCTTGATGTGGGTGCTGCAATGATATGTAATATAGGTCACTATAGTAAACATTTGCAAAAGCAGGTAGTTAGCACACCAACTGTGATTTGGTAGAACTATTGTTATCTAGTTGTTATTGTTTGTAACGTTAAAAGGGGGGAAAAAACAAGTACTCTGTGTAGTTGTGTGTATTTAGTGTTGATTGTGTTTTGTGGCAAAAGTGCTGATGCAGGACCAGAAGAAAATCAGGTTTTGGTAGTCAAGAGCTTCCAGCACCCGAGGCCATGTGTATTGGATCAGTATCTGTTGCATTTTATTGCTGGGTGGAAACAAGAAGAAATCTTAGTCATATTAATAGACCATTTGGCCCTTCCTCTGTGGTGCCTGCAGCTTTGAGTGAAAAAGGAGAACTAGGTGTGGTGGCCTTTCTTTTACCCACCTCAGTGTGTAAGGTGTAAAGGGGAGTTTTGCTTGGTATCTTCTTGTCCCCGTTTGCGTGACTTTAATAGTGGAGGAATGCTACTTTGGGTCTTCATTTTTAATATTGTTGAAGTAACCCAACTATGTGTGATGCCTGTCTCTAATAAGTTTTCCAGCTTGCATACATACGTGTTTATTCCCTCTATTTTAAACTCTAAGTGGGGTACATGGAGGTTCTTTTAAGTACCCTTTGTGGCTCTAGGAAATGTTCATTCAGAATTAGTGTTAAAACAGTTGGGTAGACATTTTTACATATCTGATCAGAAAGTAGTTTTCCTAGATGCTTTCTATTTCAGTCCAAAATTATAAACAGCACATACAGAAAAAATGTTCACCCAACACTGAAGGGTCTGTTGCGTGAGAAACATGAGAAAAATGTGAAAAGTAATTCTAGTGAATCAGATTTCATGTTACTTTTGAGTATCATCAGATTATAAGCCTTTCATTTAAGAGTTCTGCAAAAACCGGGGTAAAATATACAGAAATAACATTATGTATGCAGATCTAATTTGAAATTAAAAATTGACTAAAAGAAGCTAAGTTGTCTATATGTGTGGTATTGTACTGTTAGTCACTATCCCTATAATCCTTTTGCGTATTTCTTTTTGATGTACCCTTACTGTTGTTTTTTTTTTGTATGGCACGTTTTTCCTCTTTGTCCCATGTGAGGTATGTGACTTACGAGAACAGACATTTGAGAATGTATTGCTCACTAAAGCAAAAGAGGTTCAGTCATCTTTTAACTTCAAGTAGGCTTAGACAACTAAGGTGGTAGAACTTATAGATGCCAGGTGGGCAGATTGCAGAAGGAGAGCTCCATTACCACTAAAAGTATCTTTTTATGTTTCTTTAAAATCAGGCAATGCTATCTTAAAATTAATCTGCCACTTCTGATGTAGCTACTGTTAAGAAAGCAGGACAGGTGTAAAATGATAACAGCTACTCAATTCATCACATAAGCCTGCCTGCCCTGTGCTGCATGGATCACAAGCAGCAGAGCAGCATTGCTGGAAGCCTTCCTGAAAGGGAATTGATACAGTCTTGTGTTTAGTAGAACATGAAGATTTTCCAAGGCAAACAAGTAGTCTACCCAGACTTAAGATGAAGTACTTGCATGCATGTTCAGCATTTAGGTTTAGAAGTGAGGCCACAGTAATTGAAAAAAAAAAATCAATC